>JAECUM010025270.1:0-38020 GCA_016617855.1 Megalonaias nervosa | reverse complement strand
GAGATTTTTTGCAAATTCGAATAATTCTACATGAGCAAATCCGGTTAAGTCAACATCTGGTCCTTCCATGGGAAGGGGTCCGTTTATCGCAACCCTGGTCATGTCATGTGTAGGATGTCCGAATCTCTTAAAGTACTTAGAACATACTCCATATCCAAGAAAACTCCCAGGATAACATGCAGCCATATCAACTGAGATAACATCTCTATGGTTGTATTTGGTGTTCCATAACCCACCGTGACCATATTCTACACAGCTTTTCTTGACATCTTCAAGGAATTCTGATCGTGTCGTTTTCCATGAATTTTTTCCTGAGCGAAATGGGCAGCAACCGATGGTACGGTAAAGCAGTTATTCAGTAATTGTCCAACTATGACATCATCAGATGTATATTTCAATGCAAGATGTTCCATTTCTTCATGAAGAAATTCTGTACGATAAATATCACCGTTAGGCCGTACAAACTGATCGTAATGATTATATTCCGAACTCTGAAATAACCAAACAGACACAGGGTCGCTTTTACTGATATTTTTAATAAAATCAAAGATGTCACCATCATAAAACTTAACTTTTCTATCTCGTGGAAATATCGTTACAGCATTAGTCCATGCATGTGCATTATGATCAACGATTGTTATAGGGTTTCCATTTTTTATATATTTTGGTTCGTATAATATCTCTCCGGTTAGTGTTTTTACTGTTATTGGAAATCTTAATAACTTTTCTAGTTCAGCAACATCCTTAATAGATGCACCAGCATCTTTAACCGTTTCTGCCCATGTGTTTATTTTTTTACGTCTTAAATCAGTTAAACCATTACCACGTATCGTATTTGTAAAATGTTCTGTAACTCGTTCAGCTACGCAGTTTATTCTTGATATTTTCATCGGTTTCAGATCCGCAACATTAGTTTTATCATTCAGCGGAGATATTCCATATACAACTGCAGTTGCTGGATAACTCTGTATATAGTAGGGTTTATCAATGCCAGTAAGTATTCCGGGCTTAGATTTATTACTTAAAAGAACAATATTACCCCCGGACTGCACACGGACGGGATCACGCTTATCACGAATAATCCAAATATCTTCTTCTGTATTTACAATAAATTTTATTAAAATAAAATATTTTTGATTATCAAGGTGATTAATAATTACTTTTCCTCGTTTATCACTCATCATATTAGTAACATTTCTAACTCTGAATGTTGACCATGCATGAACTGCACCATCGTCGCGAAATTCCTTTTTTGCTTCACGAATACTTTCGGTTACCGTTAATGCCAGATCCTGCATCGAAATACTAAGTTTATATTCTGATAGTCTGTCAAGGTCAAATCTAGCAGGGGAAGGTTCAATAACGGATAATTCCTCCATATAATTAAAACAAATATTTAAATTAAAATTTTATTATATATATATAATGATTGAAACACAAAACAAATGTGCTTGGCTCAAAATTGGATATACTTCTACTTGTAATAAATCGTGTGTGAACAAATACTGCGGAAATCATGCACAGAGTATCAAAAATGGAAGTACAGGACCAATACCGTGTGTGAAATGCGGTGTTGGAGTAAGAGGAAAAACTCAATTGTGTCTAAAATGTGGCGGAAAAAAATATAGAGAACTAAAACGATATTATGACAAAAAAAATAACACTGACTCCCCTATAAAGACAGAAGAAGATTATCTGGTTAGATTTCAAAACAATGATTTAGACAAATAATATTATATATATAATGGAGCAAAACGAATTTGTGGCGCATCCTATAATAAAAAATTATGAAGCATCTCGAGATGGTGTTATTAGAAACTGTAGATTGAAAAAACCAGTAGGTAGTATTAATAATACTGGTTATCTTGCGTTTACTGCTAATGGCAAGAAAAATTATTACTCACATAGATTTACATACGAGTGTTTTTTTGGAATAATCAAAGATGGGTATGTGGTGGATCACATCAACGGCGATAAGCTTGATAATTCACTTGGAAATCTACGTATTATCACGCAAAGTGAAAACTGTAAGTTTGGAAACACTGGCGGGGCACGATTTGCAAGACCTGTTAAATCCGTAAATGCAGATGGTGAAGAAATTGTGTTCAAGTCAATTAATTCTGCTGCCAAATATTTTGACATAGTACCACCTTCAGTACAATACGTGGCAGAAAATATACGGAAATCTGCCTTTTCCAAAAGATTTTTGCAAAAAATAAATTTTCAATACGTTTAGTCTACCGTATTTTTAATGTTACCAAATGATTACTTGATACCTACTGAAACGTTAATTTTCCCAAGGATTTTGTTTAGCCATAATTACAGTCACTGACTCTGTCAGGGGTTCACCTTCACCGCTCTCAGCGTCATTATCATTTTTTACAGAATCAGATAGCATAATCTTTCTTAATTGCATTACACGATTATCCACAATCTTTTTTCTTTCGTACTCGTGAGACAGTTCGGATTTAATATTTTCGATAGAACGTGCAAGAGGTGCAAATAGCTTTATTTGATTGTCGTTTACCATAGCTAGTGATTCAAGCATAGCTTGATAAATTAATTTTATAAATCTGTAGTTTGAAGATAGTGTATATTTATTATCAAATTTTCTTTGTTGCAGTAATTCAAAATCGCACATGATTTTCTGAGGGTCGAGATTATCAGATATTTTTATTCCGTTATGTTTTAGTGTTTTAATAGCACAGATAATATCATTGATGTTTTCATGGTTCATTATATATATTTATTTTTTTATATTTAATATAAAAATAAACAAAAATATACAGCGCGGGGTGACATTCGGTCTACCATTCCATAGTTGTATCAGATAAACCTAATGAGGTTCCGAATCTTTGTTTAGACATTTACCCCCAAAGAGACCCCTAAATATCCGTAACCGAAACTTTAGAGGCTCAGAGGGTTGTCTGTACGTGTAGGTCTTATTTTAGTGACCAATCAGATTCTGTTTATTGCCTTACAAGAATTCCTAGATATCCGTAACCGAAACTCTAAGAAATCAAAGGCTGATTGGTCTTGTGACCTGGAATCTCATTAGGTTTATTTTTAGTTTGCGATTGTGTCTTTTGGAATGGCCCCTGTGTGGGGTACCCCTTTAGTGAAGTCACAAGGTCACGACCTCATATCACCCCCCGCTGTATATTTTGATGAGATGATATGATGATGAGATGATATGATGATGATGATGAAATGCCGTCTTCACGCCAGCACACCAACCCATAACGATCAACCAATGGGTTATTCACAAAAGTGAATCCACCACGTGTTGACGTAGTGGATTGGTGTACTCTGAAGACGGGGGTGGCTGGAGCCCCCAATAAATTATAAATTTTGGCATAAAATCGCCCCCCGCAGATAATTTATCCTTCTTGGGTTTCGAACCATGACCCTCCGGATGAGAGTTTCTACGCGCTATCAACTGAGCTATCGGACCTTGTTATAAATACATATTGAAAAAGTTAGTATGTGTTTACCAATAACCTTAACACTATGTCAGTCATATCGTTATTCCTAAAAACTACAATATTCTTAACAAAAACCACATTTTTCTGTCTAAAATGAGATTTTATATTTCTAGTTTCCAAAATATATATAATTCTGTATAACACTGAGTCTATGCGTGGGCCGTAACAGCGGATATTGATTTAGTTATATAGCGGTTCTTAAAATAACTTTACGCATAGCTGTTATGGAATAATCAATATGCAGCCACAGCTTTCTAGATTTCATTGTGCACGGATTTTATGTAAACAAAAGAATAATATCCGGATATTTTTTTTTGTTATAAAAACGTATTATGAGCGTACATATAGGTTTATATTCAGTTCTTCGTTCCTCGTGTCCAGAACTCTATTATTTTGGTCTGTAAGTTTAAAGTGTATTCTTGATAATAATGGATTATGAACTCGCAGGTAAACGGGATTAATTGGTTCTGACACAATTAGCGAACCAGGGGGGACAATCGGACTAAAACTGAATAATATGTACCCTTGCTCCGCAGTGCCACTGCGGTGGCTAGATTTAGAAAGATCTACCTGATAGCTACCTTCAATAACATCGCATACTAGATTGACTGCAATTGTTGTAGTTATGTTTACAATGCCTGGTGATATATGTCTACCGGCACCAAAGGGATTGTTATTGTATTTTAGTATAACCGGTGGTGGGGCTATTTTTTTCCACGATTCAATTACTTCCGGATAATATTCTTCAATAAGATCACTTAACGATTTCTTCATTTCAGCGTTATTTAAATCTGGTATAACAAATGTTTTTAAATCTTTTTCTTTTATTTTATAATGATTAAGAAATAACTGCTTAGATTCTGGACTTGCGTGTTCACTTCTAACAATATCAGTTGCGGCGTTTATAATACTTCGATTGGCGATGTACAAATCGAATAAGATACCATTCAAGTGTTTTATTGACTCGATTATTTGCTGCTTTACGTTATCGTTGTAATGTTGTGATAATGAAATAAGTAAATTTCTTAAATCTTTAAACGTTTTATCGTATTCAGGCTTGAGAGTATTTAAAAATTCTTCAATAAATCCATAAACAACCTTTATATCACGCCCCCCTAGCGTCTTGATAACAGTAAATACTGATCTGGTTATCTTGGGGATCCTTTTACCGTCAAAATCGGTAAAGTAATATCTATCTTCGTTTGGATCAGATTTAAATAATATATATCTCCATGAATTTTTCCCTCGATATTCTGGATCTTTAATGAATTTTTCTTCACTCGTTTTAAACTCATTTTTAGTTGGTTCTGAAACTCCATTATAAACAGGTGCGACTTCAGGCCATCCTAACACTGATCTGATCGAACTCTGATAAATATCTACGAGGTAATCAGGAGAATTTATTTCAATCACCGCTGATAGTGTTGGTTCATGAACAGTAATCGCTATTTTAGATTCTTTCCCTGTGATAGATTTAATTCTGCGTTGGAATTCATCATTAATCGGTTCTATTTGATAACTGCCCGTTGAAATTCCAACAACCTGCCAATCAGGTGTTCCATCCGGTTTATTTTTATTCGCAAATACCAGTGAATTATTTGGCTGTTGTCCACCAAACGGTTTTGATCTAATATTAGGCCAACTATAATAAACTCGTAATTGCGCTAATGCTATTTCCTTTACTGGAATTGCAGTCGGAAAATTAACGCTAAATTCAGGATTGGTTGAACTTAATGATATCATAGTAGTTTTTGACGGCGTTGTATTAGCTACGATCTGCTGTAATAGTTCGCGCGACTCTGACATTATTATTATCGTTATTATTTAATTCTCCATCTTTCCGTCACTAGAGAACGTATCGCGTTCCACTATGAATGCTTCATCGTAGGTTTTCATTATCGTTACGAACTCCTCATCGGATATTTTACCATCACTGAGATACGATGAAATATACGAGCATAATTTAGTGTATGCGGCTGTTGCTGTGTGTAATTTCATTATATACTCGTTTAGTTTATCATTCGTACACGTAGATATTTTTTTAGAGATAATACTGAAAATACCTGCACATGTTGTTGCCGTTGAAACTATAATTGTTACAGGCGCTGTCATCGTTATTGTTGATAATAATAATCCAGTTCCAGCAATAACAGCAGAAACCGAGTACACCATTATATCAATAACAACCATACGACGACGATATTTTTTTACCTTTATCGTGTAATCGTCGATGATATTTTTTAGTTTCGTTTGACACTCACATACTTGAGCGTATCTGTGACGTTGAACGTCGATAAATGATTCTTGATTCATTATACTTATTTAAGTAACTAATTCGGGAGTTTCAGCTACGAACTCAATACACCACCAATAAGTCGCTGCGGTTAACTTTTTATCATTCGCTATCAGCATAAACGTTTCCTCGACATCTTTATTTAACACTATAGACACAATTCCAGAAAAATCATCGGTTGAATGACGCCATGTAAATACGGTAAATATAGTAAATTTTTCAGCACAAAATATAGATAATCTGTATACACCAGTGACCTCTGCGGTATGTTTAAGAGTGTTATTTTCCGGTGTCCATGTTGCTTTTCCTGATGCGACTGTATATACCATGTTAATGATCTGCTTGTGAGGAATTTTAACGAGATTAGTTTTTTGAATAATATTAGGAATACCACTAATGATATCGTTAAGTCTTGCGTTAATGTCAGCGAGATTAATAATAACAGTTGGTGGAGTTCCAAAAAATTCGTTAATAGATCTGTTTATATTTCTACGAAAATTTAGAAATGTTTGTATGTGATTATTAAATTCAGTTCTAAATGAAGCAATTCCATCATTGATAATCGTTAATGAAGTAGTTATTGGAATTTCCTTATCGTCGACGTATTTCTTCGTTGCAGCGTCAAAATCTGTTTCTGGTGTTCTGAGATTATTAATACCATTACTATTCATGTTGAGAAATGCACGCATTATACCACCGCGCACTGACACGTACTTGGATTCTTGATCATCGACGTATTTTTTTGTTGCTGCGTCTGTATCTGCGATTGGATCTCCAAGATACGTAATTTTTCTTCCTGACATAATAATGTCACCGGTAAATACATCACCAGTTTTCTTAACATAGTCGTTAACCGATTTACCGGAATCCTGTATTTTACCCTGATCAGTGAAAGTAACGACATTATTAACAACCGCATTTGGAATTCGTACAAGAACATCTAGTAGTTGTATATTACTCGTTTTTAATCGTCCTTGTTTGTCCTGAAAAACGACGACTTCATTTTGATCCACACTTGTTATATTTAATAAATCATCGATTTCATTTCTGAGCTGATCAATTGTTGCATATTTAGATAAATCAACCTTCTGAGCTCTACCTGAGGATCTTCCGTAAATATCTACCATTATATTTACTGATATCAGTTTAAGTATTATGACGTAGTGTAGTGAACGCGTGTACGACTTTATGAGGCGGTGCTGTTGATTTTGATACAGCATCAAGCATAGCGAGGGTTTCACGGCCGCATATTGGAGGATCAGTTATTTTTTGTGTCGGTAGCGTTGAATACCAGATTGGAGCAGTATTATTGCTAACGTAATGAAGAAATTCTTTTGGTGGTGCTAATCCATACGAATCGAAATAAATAATTCCACGTGGATCAATTGCATATGCGACCCAGTGCGTGCCTGGGCCAGAATTTTTATCGAGATTAATAATACCGGTTTCATGTTGCATTGCAACGGTAGGTAATTGATCGCGCATAAAAACACCTCTGAAATTTTTTATTTTTAATTGCTTAGCAGCATTAAGTAAATCAAAATTGGACATGGTGTTATTAGTAAACTGTCCCTGGTAATCTTAGACCCCTTCCGTACCATGAAGGCGGGGTCCCTGGTAATCTTAGACCCCGACCGTATGCTGGGCCTGATAATCTTAGACGGCCAGGCTGTGGTACGTTTGGTGCTCTTAGACGTCTTCCGTGTTGCTTTTGTCGTGATCTTTTTTTTAAATTTTCTGCGTGCATAATTCCTTGACCCGTTGCTTTCTTTAATGCCATTCCAGCAGCGGTTCCAACGGCACCTAATGCAGCTGCTTTTGCAACAGCTGGGGCTGCAGCGGCTATTAATGCTGGTATTGCTGCGAGAAGTGGAAATATACCACCCGTTTTAGCGATGTCTTTGATGGCGCCCGCAGAAAGATTAAGTTTAACGCCTTTATTTGATTTTTTAGCATCATTGAAGTTTTTGAACTGACGCTCGGTCAACGATAGTTTATTTGCACCGGTCATTTGTTCTCGCTTTAGCGATATTTTTATTCCACAATTATTTTTGATGCTGATTGCAGCCTTTTAATCTGACCAGGAGTCAGACTCACACTAACGTGATGATATGACATTATAATTATTATGAACGATCTAATTACATGTTTTCTACTGGAGCATCAATAACTCTCATTCGTCCACCAACACCTTCGAGTAACATCGATTTATCGCTGAGTATAACAGCAATTGCTCTGTAATTAGCAATAGCTGCTGTTGACACACGAGCTCGAAGATGAATATCTACAACAGATTGTCTGGTTAAATCTAAATGTTCTAGTGAAAAGTAATAAATCGGATACAGCGATGTAAAATCTAGCTGCGATATTGTAAACCAGTATCAATGTTTTGATCACGTCCCATGAATGTCATTAATCGATGATATGCACGTGCTACATGATTATTTCCAAAATTCAGTAATATATCCTCGGATGGTTCTTGATGTCCATTTATCCTTAATGAAATCTCAGAAACACCGAGTTGGTCAAATATCGTGTGACTACGTGTTTGATCGTTTACTCGTACAGCATTTTGAAACGTAATAAATATATGTCTTGGTGCAGAAACACCCTGCTGAGAAGCTATCTGCCATGTAAATAAACCATCAATTGCACTCTGAACAGCATCTGTGGTCATTGTTAACCATGACAACATTGATTTACCACCTTGACTCATAAAAGATAACAACCGATCTTCTTCAGATATTGTTGGAGTCATCACTGGCATCCACAGGGAAAGTTTTGTTAGTATTACTTTACCAGCATCACCAATAGGTCTCCATAATGCATCATTATCATCGCCTTTTCGTACAAGTACAACCATATGTTTGGCTCCGAAAATGACTTTTCTGACATTTCTACAGAATCCAAAAATATGTGACAGTGGAATTGCACATGAAAATCTTCTATTTCCATCTTTCAACATTGATCGACGTGCTGCAAATCCTAAGTTGAAATTTGGATTAGAACCATGAACCACCGGCCACACATCAGCGTCAGCGTTATTGAGGTTGTTTCTAGGTTGTCTAATATTGTATTGAATGTTATCAGGGTGATCAGAAGTATCTTTTGAGAACATCATTGATGGACCAGCTGATCTTGAGTAATCGTCGCTGTATCTCGCAAGACCAAGTATTGTCGTTGCAACGTCGACGTCTTTCTGGATTGATTCAATATTTTTTCCGTCAATCATGTACGTAGCGCTATCAAATAAGGCCATAATACCATTATTAATAAAACCAACCCTAATATCAGCGGCATATGGTACTGGTGCTGCAGGAGCAGCGTTATTTATAATTTCACCTTCAACTTCGATAAATGCCTCAGCGGGTAGGAAATATCTACTTGTATCCTGAACCTGTAGTTCGATTCGTCCACGCTGATCTGGAATTCGTGCGTCGTAAGAATAATACTGATAATCGCGCACAGACTCATCTTTGAGAACTGGTGCGTCCATGTCAAACGCGGGGTCAGATATGCGCTTAAACATCTTTATTATTATCGTCTTCGTCTAACTCGAAGACCATTTCCTGCTATGAGACTAGCGGTTATATTTTTTTCCTTTTCCGATATCGGGATATCAGCTAACTCCGCTAGTTTTTGATTAGCTGCTTGATTTATTATTTTACTTACGCTTGCGGGCATCACTTCAGTGCTAGGTAATTTCACAGGTCGGGTCGGTCTGCGTATTAATCGTGATAGTCTATCTTTAATTGCTGAAAATGCTTTGCTAGCGAGAATACCAATAGCGCCTATACCCTTTTCACGAACAACATCAATAGCTTTCATTCCTAGTTGCTTTGCAATCGGTATTGCTTTTGGGGCTATCCTTCTAAACAGACCCTGAACAACATCACCTAGTCCATCTCCGTAGGTTGCTCTGTATGCAGGTAATCGAGAGTTTATTACCCTGACCATGGTAGGTCCACGTTGAGTACCATGCACGATCATTGTTATTATTAACTGTTTTTATCACTAATTACATACTTGATCACTATAATAATCATCGGCGATTTCATTAATGAGGGACCGATATACATTAATATCCATAATACCGCCACTAAATAATCGTTTGCAAATATCAGCTGCTTCATTAATGATTTCTGGGGAATTATTACCAGCTCTTTTTCCTCCGATGAGAATTTCTAATCGATCGACATCAGCAAGAACGTTATTGGGACAAGTAATAAGACCACTTCCTAAACCACTTCCAGTTGCGCCTTGAGCGTCTTGAAATTCTTCTTCTTCCTCTTCTCTTGGTTCCGGTGGTGCTTTTCGTTGTAACTCTTGTTTTTGTTGTGGTATTTTTTGTGGTTCTCGTTGTTGTCGTTCTTGTTGTAGTCGTGGTGATGATGGTAATTCTGGATAATCACGAAGTGATTGCTCAAATGGTTTTGGTGTTTTTTGTTTTTGTTGTTTTTGTTGTTTTTGTTGTTTTTTCTCCTCTTTTCTTGATTGAATTAAATTATCAATTTCCCTAATATAATTCTTATAAAATGGATCATTATCTCTAGCTTGTTCAACATTCATACGTATGCGATATAAATATTTTCTCCATTGATCACTGTTTTTAATATCTTTATCGTGTTCAGGTTTCATTAATTTACTTCTTTGACTAAAACCATCCACAGCAAACTCAGCTAGTTGATGTAGTTTCAAATTATTAATTACTTTAATAGTTTCTTCATTAAATTTATTTATCAATTCAGCAGTACTTATAGGACCTGCTGATTTTGGTTCAGGGGCTGGTGCTTCAGCACCTTCTGCTTCATCATCTTCTGCTTCAGCACCTTCAGGTATTTCCGGGACTGGCATCGCAGCAGCTATTTCGGCTGGAAGTTCACGTAAAATTTCTTTTGTCTTTTTTGTTCTTCTTGCTATTTTTCCAGTTTCTTCAGCGGTTTTCTCTAACACAGGTAGAATACCTTTAGTGGTCTCAGTGATAGGTTTAAATAATTTTTTTGTATCCTCCTCAAATTCAACTTGATATTTCTGACGCGATTGTAGTTGTTGCTTAACAGAATCACGAACAGGTAGATGTTTTTTAATTGCCTCTAGTCGCTCTCGAGCTAATTTAGCTGAGTGTGGTTCTCCAATACTCATTATTGATAATATCTATATGGCTGTTTAATTTATAGCAGCAGAGAGGGTGAAGGACATACGTATGTGACCAGATTGTGAAAAAATCTGGTCAATTAAAGAAGTTTTCATTATTAAGGCAAAAACTTATTTTTTTCAGCCTTCGTAGGAACCCTTAATTTTCAAAAATAAGGTCTCTACAAAGTTGTAGGGTTCACCCTCTCTGCTGCTCCCCCAGATAAATCTTTCGATTTCCTGTACACACAAGTGGTCATTTTTTGATTGCTAACAGTCAAAACAACACATGTTTATGATCGATTTATCGGCACTTCCTTGTAATAATTTTTTTTACAGACCAATTAAATCTCCGGAGAAAAAGGGGATACTTAATAAAAAATCTCATGATTTATGACCAGAAAGTTTTGGCAAGCCTGCTTCAGATGACAGTGTGATTAATACACTTTTTTATTATTGGCACAACGGTTAGTTCAAGAAAAACGTCACCAGCAAAACATAATTTAATTAAGGGAGGTGCAACGTAACTCTAGATTATGTTTGATAATAAATTTATAGAATTCACTTTGATTCAGAGGCGCCCGCACAATTATTTTCGGCGGTAGGGGGCAAACACGTAGTGGTCAGCTATTAAGTTTTACGGATGTAGGCCTAAACATGCCTTGCCCCCACATGCTGGAGCCCATGCTTAGATTCTACCGGTGACGTGGATTTTTAATCTGCATACTGCATTGCTATTACAATCTGAGGTTTGTTATAGTTGTATGTTGCAAATGCGGGCACGGCTAATATCACGCTAATTATGGCTGCCAAATGAACAACATTCTGGTCTAGTCAACAACACTCTACATCAAAGTTATAGGTGGCGCTTCACAGAGAGAACGTGCTCTTGATAGAGTGCCAGGGGTAAGGTGAAGATGTTTGCATTTGCAACATGCACAGTAGAGAGAATGTTGACATACCTTTATGCTACTTTCGTGTGTTGTGGTTGAAGGTTCCTTGTTATAGTTGTGCATGAACTAAGCACACATATGATCACAATGGCTGTGGATTAAAAATCAACATAAACTACTCCAAACTACACTAACTTTAGCAGTTATTTAAAAGGGGAAAACGAATTTTGCCATAGTAGGCAATACAATGAAAGTACAGTCAATGAAGACCAAAAGTGAAAATGATAAGCGGAGTTAACAGTGTTCAAAAAGGTGCACATCTAAAGCGAGGCCAATCTGTGTACTCTATAATCCAAATCACACCCATCAATTACACGCCAAAATAAACGGTATTAAAAGTTCTTTTAACAATACCTTTGATATAAAAGTTCTTTTTCAAATAGTTAGGATAAAAAACCTGGGACATTCTAATTCTTAAAAAATCTAACCCATGCAAAATACGAAACTGTAGACCTCCGCCATATTAGCATCAACAGTATTTACGACAGTTGCCCAACATATGTAACCTTCGGGAATATATGCTAACTGCAGAGAACTTGAACCTGGGAAAATAGTGGACCTTTTCTTATAAGAACCGCGAATTCTTTTCAATAAATATAGTTTCATTTCACTTTGTGTAACGTAGTCTATCATATGAAATAACGATGTACAATAGGTTCGGTATTCCATTATCAGGGTCACATTAAGATATAACTTAATTGCTGTAGAATGCTGAGTAATACAAACATTTTCATAATTTAATGAGATTTAGCCAAGTTCTAATTTGTTAAAGAAGAATTCAGATTGTTGGTTCGATCTCCATATTGAAATCTGTCCAAGAAAACCATTTCGCTTCCATTTTGCATACCGCAATTCGTAGCTACTACTACTACTACTGCTCTCTGTTACTATAGCTGCTACTATACGTACTATCATAACCACTACCACTACTACATGTAATACTACTGGTAATGCCAGTTTCGCTCATTCTGCTTCTAATGCCAGTAAATTTTTCAACTCTATTACTATTACATGTACTACTACTACTGCTGCTGCAGCTATACTGCTGTTGATGTTACTACTACTGTTTCATGCAGCTATTCCTACCACTACTACTACTACTACTACTACTGATGCTCATTTACTAGTTATATTCCTTGAATTATTATTATTATTATTATTATTATTATTATTATTATTATTATTATTATTATTATTACTACTACTACTACTACTACTACTCCTACTGTGGCTGCTGTTTGTCCGTCCAAAAATCAGCTCGTTTATCTGTATTATAAGTACGTGCAATTTTGGTCCAATGCGTTTGAGACGCTCACTTTCAATCAATTATTTGAAATTTGTAAGAATCAGTTATCCTCCGGCAAAGTTTTAATTGTGAAGAAACAAACCTATTAATCAAATATATTTTGTAAAGCTGTCACATTGACCAATATTTATAATCCAAATCCATGTTAGGTGTGGTATCTAATTTGTCAAATAATTTTTCAAATGAAGAACAACTCCCTCAAAAGACAGTTTTTGCCATGTGATCCGTAACAGTGTAGGTCAAGTGCCTGACCTAGACATTACTCAAACTGAAACCCAAACTCAGTCAAAATGGAGGCCTTCTGTCTGGCGCCTTAATTTCATGCAAGCAGTGACGAAGTTATGCAATATAATGCAGCATAATGTTGTTGTACGTTATTGCTGTTATGGTTTTCCAAAATATAACCCAAGAACTTTATCCCTCGGAGCCCTCGGTGGTCTAAGGCAACACTTTTAGCCGTCTGTCAGTGAATAAGAACATGCTGAATTAATCTTCTTTAAATGCTGGTATTGAGATCAAAATTTTAAAGTTATACGAAACATATTTCATGAATATTAAATTTTGTAAAATTGTTTTTCCAAGAAGTTTACGTGCAGTGCTGAATGAATCGGGCGCATTTGTTCTTATCTTCTTTGTTAGAACAAAATATATTCTGTTCTCAAGAAAAACCTAAATGATCATGCTTTATTTTTTCATTTTGTTAATGCTTGAGGATAACAGATTACAAACTATGTTATGTTTCTGGGGGTTTTTTTTGTTCTGATATTTTTAATGTTTTAAAATTATTATTATTCTAACGACGTTCTTTCCAAACATTGCCTCCTACAAACTGTAATGGGTCGAGAATAGTCTGGGTACGTTTTCATACACATTTGATGTCAAATAAAACAAGTACAGATTTAAAGCAATCTTTAATTAATTTGCCTATCACTGAATCTCTTCATCCAATTCATTGTTAAGTATTAGATTGGTATAGATTCAACTCCAGAGATCATTGCTTTTAGTTAGTGTTAACAAACAAGAATTATAGCGTATAAATGAGCGAATTGGCATTGCGTGACTGTCAGTTTTATTCAAATTGTGACATTTGAGTTTTTTGACTGATATGGGTAGTGCATTTATGTAACACTGGGTACTGTATTTATGTGAGATTGGGTACTGTATTTTTGTGAGATTGGTACCATATTTATGTGAAATTGAGTACTGTATTGTTGTAAGATTGGGTACTGCATTTTTGTGAGATTGGTTACTGTATTTGTGTGAGATTCGGTATTGTATTTTTGTGAGATTGGGTACTGTATTTTTGTCAGATTGGGTACTGTATTTATGTAAGATTTGATACTATATTTTTGCGCGATTGGGTACTGTATTTTCATAAGATCGGGTACTGTATTTAAGAATGATTGGTTACTATATTTATGTAAGAATGGGTACTGTATTTATGTGAGATCAGGTACTTTATTTATGTGAGATTCTGTACTGTATGTGAGACTGGCTGCTGTATTTATGTAAGATTGGCTACTGAATTAATCTGAGACTGTGTATGGGTACTATATTTTGTGAGATAGGGTACTGTATTTATGCGATTATGGGTACTATATTTATGTGAGATTGAGTACTGTATGCAATTTTGGTTACTATATTTATGTGAGATTGGGTACTATATTTATGTATGACTGGCTACTGTATTTATCTGAGATTGTGTCCTGTATTTATGCGATTATGGGTACTATGTTTATGTAAGATAGGATACAGTATTTATGCAATTATGGGTACAATATTTATGTGAGACTGGGTACTGTATGCGATTTTGGATCCTATATTTATGTGAGATAGGGTACTGTATTTATGCGATTATGGGTGCTATATTTATGTGAGATTGGGTACTATATTTATGCGATTTTGGGTGCTATATTTATTTGAGATCGTGTACTGTATTTATATAAGATGTGTGTTTCTATTAGGCTCTCGTTGAATACTTTAGTAATGAAATGCTTTGATCGAACTTTTCTACGATATGAAAATACACATTTTGCGGAAACGTTATGTATGTATGTATGTATGTATGTATGTATGGGACAACATTAGGTTTTTTTTATTTAACATTGGAAATAATTGTGTTTAAAATTACTTATCGCTAAGTATGATGACCTTATCTTTTATGGAATCGCACTTTACCCATGCGTCATATACGAATTGTTGCGTACCAAATTTAGTAGAGTCGTTTCTAGTTTATTCAGGTGGAAACTGAAAATTCTGGCTATCAAAGGCATACAAAAACGCCGTGAAGAGTATTTGGCTGTGTTATAAAGTGTGACCAAATCAACAATCAACATTTATGTCCCTAAGCAAAATATGATCACGAAGGAGACACGGCCCCCTTTAACTTGGTCTTTTTGTTCCTTGGTTGCTAATGATGTAACACTGATCATCCGTTATCACCATCTAATACGGATGTGTTTGTGTGTGGTCATTTCAGTGAATCGCTGTTCTTTGTCTCTTTTTCAGATGTAGGAATTGTGTGTGGGGCACCTTAAATAATTATTATACAAATGACCTTACAGGTATTGTCGTTTATGACCTTTGTTTTGACGAAATCGTCAGCCTGGAAAATAAGACAGCGTTGCAAGGCTTGGGTTTGGCTGTATTCACTCTTCCCTTATTTCTATGTATAGTTCAGGTATTCTTTTATTGACAGTCACATATCAGTCGGAAATAAAGAAAAAACTATATGATCGCTTTGCCCAGTCTGAAGAAATATTTCGATAAACATTGTTTAAGTGGTAGATATATACTGAATCAAATGACAGCTAGAATCACTTTATAAAATAACAGGCACTAGACACATCAGTCCATGTATTTTTTTTTTTTATCTATCTATCTATCTTGAAATGAAAAGGAATTGTAAAACGTATGCGATTTGCCGGCTCATCGTGGACGTCCGCAGTGACAGTTTGACAGCACAACACTCCCGGCCGCAACTCCGTTGAGGGTCCACCACGCATCTCTGTCGGTGGGACGTCGTGTCAGTTCAGTCGTAAGCTTACTGCCAAATATGACCTTTCTGACACCTGGCTAGACCCCAAAATGAGCGACAATAGGATCGCACATGAAAATTTATGACTGTCGGGTCTTTACCAGTAAGTGATAATTTACTTGTTTTTATAGAATTTAATTAAGTCCTTTCTAGTTTCTTCAGTAGCAAATTATAAATAAAATCTGCCTGGTTAGAGCGTCCGCCTCGGATGCGGGAGTTCGCGGGATCGAACCCCGGCCGAGTCATGCCAAAGGCTTGTAACAAAGGTACTGGCAGCGACCTCGCTTAGCGCTCAGCATTAAGAGGTTAGAGTTAGAAGTGGTTGTCCTGGTGTCCGGATAATGTGACTGGGTGGGACATGATGCCACATGTCTTTTTCATGATGCCCCAGTGCTAGACATCACTATAAATTGCCACACTGCAGATATAGCAATATGGCTGAAAAGCTGTTAAAGCTACGTTAAAAATCCAACTCTCTCTCTCTCTCTCTCTCTCTCTCTCTCTCTCTCTCTCTCTCTCTCTCTCACACACACACACACACGCACACACGCACACACACACACACACACACACAGTGTGACCAAATCAATATTTATTTCTCTGAACAAAATGTGATCTAGGATGAGACATGGACACGTTCTTTTTGCTTTTTGGTAATGAATAAACACTGATCATCCGTTAGCACGTGTGTGTGTGTGTTTTTTTTTTTTAATAGAAGGAAGTTGATAACACATTTCAGTGTGTGTGGCACTTAAATAACTATTAGACTGGTGACTTAGCAAGTAACATAGACCCAAGTAGCCGCTTTGTCTTCGACGGGATCATTTGTTACCCGGTAGCCAATTCAGGCACAATTGCCCCCAGTCGTTGTTGATCCGCACTGTTTATCATCTTTTTGTATCCCCCGCGCTATGCCCAGCGTAGACGGTAATTCAACCCTGCTAGCAGGGGCGGGTGCGACTAGTTAAGATGGTGGAAGTGCGCATACAGCAGACAAGGTCGGCCGAGGCGAGGGATACCAGTTGTGCCAATTGTTCTCGGATTGCCAGAATGCTTTTCCGGTTAAGTCTCCGACGACCCCAATTGTCTTATCCTTGAGGATATCGACGGCATTCGTGCCAAGCTGTTTGGCGATCGAGGGTGCTTGTGGGACCATTTTTCTGAACAGATCAACGAAGTGCCGACGTGTATACTAACCACGTTCCAATCAGGTACTGCATTTGCAAAGCATGACAATGGTCTGTGGGTGTACTCGTATCGTATTTGTCTTGCATCCGCGATTGTATTTATTCTTATATTCGTCTTATAAGTGGTTAGACTCCGCTTTGGACGCGGGAGGTCATGGGTTCGAACCCATGCAGAGTCATACCAAATACTTACAAAATGGTACTAGTAGCTACCTCGCTTGGCACTAAGCATTAAGAGTTTAGTGTTAGGATTGGTCGGCCTGGTGTCAGGATATGTGGCTGGGTGGCACATGATGCTATATGTCTGCGGTATGATGCCCCAGTTATAGACATCACTGTAAACTGCCACACAGCAGACATCGTAGGGATATGACAGGAAATTTGTTAAAGTTACAAAAATCCAACACACACACACACACACACACACACACACACACTATCACTATTGCTGCTGGTGTTATTGATATTACTACTGCTATTATTACTGATTCTACCACTATTGCTACTAACACTAATGCTTCTGCTACTACTACTACTACTGCTACTACTAATTTTACTATTTTTCTTCCCCGGATGATGATTATGATGATGACGACGACGACGACGATGATGATGATGGTTATTATTATTATTTTTATTATTATTATTATTATTGTGGCTGCGGTTTATCCGTCCAAACATCGACTCCTTTATGTCTATTACAAGTATATACTTTTTCGTTCTGATACAATTGAGACACACACTATCGATCAATTATTTTAAATTTTGCAGGAATCACTGTTCCCCAGGCAAAGTTTTAATTGTGAATAAATCAACTTATTAATCAAATATTGTTCTGTAAAACTGTCACATTTGCTAATATTTATAATTCAAAACACACCTAGATGTGGTATATAATTTGTCAAAGAGGTTTTCGAACGGAGAACAACTCGTTCAAGGGACGATTTGCCGTGTGATCCGTAACAGTGTAGGTCAAGTGAAAAGAAAAAGACATTACTCAAACTTAAACCCAAACTGAACGAGGCGTTCTATTTGGTTGCGCCTATCTTTCGTGTAAGCAGTAGGGGAGCTATGCAATATTATGCAGAATTATGTTCATGCAATTATTGCTGTTCATGGTGTACAAAATATAAACCAAGAATATTAACTATCGGACCCTGAGTGATATACGGCGATCACCTTTTCAAATCACTCTCATATCTCACCTCTTTATGCGTGGGTTCGAGTCTCAGGCTCGGCCAACGTGGGTATGTGAGAAAATCTTGGCAGAAACTTTCAGTCGGTCGGTGGTTCTTCCAGGATTATTCCCAGGTGCTTCTTCCAACAAATACACTGGGTGATACGTATAGCCTGCCATGTGGGGGAAAGTGGCGATAAACCCACAAAATAATTTTAATCCTCTATCAGTGAACAAGTACACGACTGAATTAATTTCCATTAAATAATTAGAAAATATATGTCTTGAGATCAAACGGCATTTTAAAATATGCTAAAAAATAACATGAAAACTATTTCACGCACAGTCATTGTTGTAATATTGAATTTTCAAGTTTCACGACGCTGTATTAATCGAATGCATTTCTTCCTATCTTCTTTTGTTAGTGTAAAATATATTCTATATTCTCAAGCAAATCTAAATGATCGTGTTGCATTTATTTTAATTTATTTTGTTATCTCTTTTAAATCCTATTTTCAATTTCCATCAATATTTAAGACGGTTCAATTGCTTTTTTAGTCAATGATATTATTTGAATTATTTGTAAACATCTTTAAAAAATATTTAAGCCGTTTCTACTGTCTTAAGCAGCAAAAATTAAAGTTAAATTCTGCCTATAAAAGGAGTGCACTATAACGCCGTGAAGAGTATGTTACTGTGTGAATTCAAATGTCATAAAGTGTGACCAAATGAACATTTATATCCCTAAACTAAATGTGATCACAGAGGAGGTACCTCCTCGATTAACTGGTACTTTTTGCTCCTTGCTAATGATAAAACACTTATCATCCTGAATCACCATCTAATATGGATGTGTTTTTGTGTGGGTTTTTTTTAAAAATAAATTTTAAAGATATTGACAACACATTTCAGTGATTCATTATTCTTATCGGTTTTTTTTCTTCTTCAGGTAGGCTTTTAATTAAAGTCACGTATCAGGCGGAAATAAAGAATAATGCGCATAATATGTTGGCAGATTTGAGTCTATGGTGTTTGCTAATAGTGAGTACTCCTGGCAAACTGCAAAGACACAGGTCTGTGGGGTCATTATGCGCCTATCCACTTCAAGTTGCTATATTCTTCTCCTGGAGTCCTCCAAGGCGGGGTGTCGGTGAGGGATGAAGAATTGCCCCTCCTGAGGAGTATATATACTCTATTAAGAACAACAAATATATAGAATCGATGCGTCTCGAGAAATCGTTGTATTAGGGCTGATATTTTGCATTTTGTTTTATATTTCTCACACGGTCAGAAAAAATAATTCAGCCTCAAATACGACGTTGACGGGTTGTGCTCCCTTTGTGTGAAATTCGAGGCAAGCATAAGTGGGTCTTTTCGATCAGCTCTAGTGATTCATTGATAAAAATGATGTTGGGTACACGATGTGCTGTTTGCACGTGTGTGGGATTGCTAGCGACCCGGGGTTGCACCGCAAGGGTAGTTGTGGGATCCCAGTACGCGGCACGAATATTCTTCACGTTTACCTGGAAACGCTGATAATCCGAAGAGATTTTGCTAACCTTCTCAACCCAACCCCTGTAAACTCTAGAAAAAGTCATTTAGTCCAATCTTTCGAGCGAATGATGGCGCCATTTATTCTG
This sequence comes from Megalonaias nervosa, assembly GCA_016617855.1. Taxonomy (NCBI): domain Eukaryota; kingdom Metazoa; phylum Mollusca; class Bivalvia; order Unionida; family Unionidae; genus Megalonaias; species Megalonaias nervosa. Next base: position 17,809 of record JAECUM010025270.1, on the reverse strand, counting down.
TAGAGCTGCAGCAAACTCAACAGCGTCTCTGATAATCATTTCAAGAGCCACGTCGGTAACGAATCTTTCTCGTGGCGGTCGTCTTATCACTACAACGACGTCGGTGGCTGCAGTGACTTCATCGATTTATTCTGGTAGCCCTTAGTGTGATCAGCGGTGCAAACGTCTGTTCGAAACCGATGGTGAGATCGTCACGTGTGGATTTACTTGACTGCAGCTGTTGTTTGACAGTCTCATGTGCGAGCAGATATTTTTGTATCTGCTCGAGTCGTTGCTGTACTGTCCCCACGGTTTGACTTCGTGACGTCAGTGGTGACATCAACATATCTTGTTGAGACCGACGCGGTAACGTGCGCTCGGATCAGCCTAGGTTATCGTGAAAAATCCATGTGCGGCACTAAAGGTGGTCAGCTGTTCGCGCGCGAAGAATTCTTAAGATGACTGTGATTCATTTCGCCGGAACACCATGTCATGTGATGTTTCTTACGCCGTTTGCGTCTGTCCTGTTGAACACATTTGGGATCTGAATGTACCACTGAGTCAAACAAATGACGTCCGTGTTTTATGACGTCAGCGAGAGAATATTGCTTGCGTGATTCTTATCATTGTCCAGCATGACGTAGTCGCACATGACCAGGTCTTTCACGGACTTATAAATGCCATCAATAGATTCGGCATCGTTGATGTCAGTGATAAATTCATCCGGGTTTTATCTCGTTTGTTTCATCGTAGACCCGATTGAATTCTTTGAGGACATCGTAACACCGCTGATCATCGGCCGATTATGCTATTAAGTACAAGTTGTCCCACGTGACCTATCGCATGATGAGATTCAACAGTAATTGTGTTTTTTTTTTTTTTTTTTTTTTTTTTACCCGGATGGGTCTCTGATGAGAGCTCTGATCGAGTTAGGAAATGCATCATGTTTTGTTTCGGTTTTTTGTGTTCAGAGAAATCAAATATGTTGAGACGCTAGTGTATAAACAATCATGAGTTTATATAGTGTTCTAAGTTACACTCATACAGAAACCCGTGATGAAATCGGGAATATCCTTACGGGAGTACTAGTGCGGTATGGCAGAATCAAATTCAGATTCGTCTGTAGGTCTCTAGAGACCTAGTAGTGCGGAAGCGACATTGTATCTGCGTTAGGAAATTGCCAGACCCACCATGGACCAAGTATCCGAGCGGGAAATATGTTTTTGGATACAGTTACTGTTGACCGGGACTCGATTGGATATTAGATTGAACTCGCGGGATCAACCACGCGCCACTGAAACACATCGAAAGACCAATTTTGCACGTTAGCGACATGACCTCGCGTATAAATATTTTAAAAAAATTTACAATACAGACACATTGTTGAGGTGCGAGTGACCCATGAATGAGGTGCAATCAAGCATCCTAACTTACGCGAATGGATTACCCGATGGATCATCAAAATTGCTATGTAAAGCAAAATTGTGGTTGGCGGCAGTGACACACTGGTGCGTGGGTGTCACACATGGCCGCAATTGACGACATCATCGTTATACGAAATATGGAATCTGTATAATAAAGTCCACGTGGATATTGCTAAGGCACCGTAGCGATCAGTAAATTATTTAGTGCAGCACTCGTTGACAAAGAAGTTTCTCGTGTTTGGTTCGTACGTCAAGCATTATGGCAGATTTATTTACCGCCCCCCTCAAAAACATCCCACGTGAATGGTTTACGCTAGAAAACCGAACGAAATTCATCGGGTCGATTTTTTGTTTTTACCCAAGGACGTGGTACGCACACGTACATACAAGTACGCGTTGAGCGTCTTCGATATCGCCAGCCCATACAAAGAAGCTGAACCGTTGACGTCCAAAGATGTAGACGCATTTGCCCATATCTACGTAAGGAACCACTAATGAGGCCACGGCTGCTGCAGGTTGATCCGGGACGAGAAGTTCTCTGAGCAGTATCTGCTTTGATGGAACGGAACCAAGTAAAGACTCGCTGCGGCCATATCCACTTTCATCAAAATCAGGCCATCATTGAACGATTTAACCTTACACTTGCAGACCACTTTTCTCGACCGTCAATACCCGCAGTAAATGTTGACGAGCACTGAGGGGGAGAGATATCGCGAATGAATAACATACTTCCTTGCGATGTAGCCGCGTTGAACACCGAAGTTACGCGCGTGATCGTGATGAAATTTTCAGGGTCTATCAACTTATCAGCGTGGTGTTCTGACGGACGAGTAATCGGTCTGGGTGAACCCATACTTGTTGCTCGACGATATCGTGAGATATCTGTATGCTCCGAGACAAGTAGAAGGTGGAACAAGGAGAGCCACTGATCACGTTTGGAGTTTGACGACGCACACAGTTTCACAGGTAACACGTCGCAGCAACGCACCCATAATATCTTTTCTAACGTTATCCGGTAGTGGATTGGGACTTCAACGTGGATTTGTCCCTGAGAAAGTGTAGGTGACACCCAGAAGCACACAATTAACACCCGGGTGAGTATTAACACGGGGTCACTAGTGACCCACCAACGCAGCAGCACCCCTGCCACGATTACATTCAAAACACGTCAGCACGATATTACCGCGTTGAGGACCTTGTTGATTTTCAATACTACCCACGGTGAACTGTCTAGAATCACTAGATAGTTAATTCCACACATTTGCGGTAATGATTATGCTTTGCCATTCCATGGGTGTTTTTCTCTAACAGCCACGCGAGAAATATTTTCAACGTGTTGTTGCAACTGCTCGCTTTCATCTCAGGTTATCACGCGATGAATGTACCTTTGCCCGATTTACTCGGGCACCCAATGTGACAAATCTGTGATTTTATGTGTCTGTGTCTCATATCTTTGGCGAGTGTATGCGTGGGCGTTAATACGAAAAAATCCTGGTTGTGAAACAGGTTAATCGCATGCGTGGTTTTTATCAGATCCGTCACCTTCATTAAGATAAGTTTATGTTGTGCAAGTGGACCGTTGACCGAAGGTGCCGTTGACATCGTCGCGAGATTGATGTTTTAGTGATGTTCTTCTCTGGGGGTATAATTTGTGGATTCGTGACTGACATGCAATAAATAGCCCCTGTTTGATTCTCCATTGACCGTATGATGTATTGGGGGGGGGGGAGGTGGTGATATTAGTTTCACCTTGCACGTGTATTGTTTTGCTTCGTCGTAATACCATGAGCGGATATCACAGCACTTTTAACCTACTTTAGGATGGGGATGTCATTGTCGCGGAGATGGTCTATATTAAGGTAATACTAAAGTAGTGTCAATCCTGATTGCACGTGTTGGAAATGAGTTGATCATCGATAACAAACTGATGCTCACGTACGACAGAACGGAATATCTTAGATATGTAAACTGAGTTTTATCTCCGTCGTTGCAACTGATGATGTGCCCGAGATAATTATTTGATATTTATTTGATAAATATGATTTAAAAACAAATAAACAAACAAACAAACAAACAAACAAAACAAAAACGACCCACCCACCCCAAACAAAGAGACACCTCCCCCAAAACCCACCACCACCACTCCTTTGTGTACATAGTCATGTACCAGAAATTCCAGCGTGGTACGATCAATAGCTAACCTGCGACACAGACGTTTGTAACCATTAGACGCCACCACGATAAATCGGTTGATTATCTTTAGTTCGATATCATTGTCATGTGAAAATTTTTCGTATGTGGTAAATAGGATATTTTTGTGAACAAAATACATCATCTCAAAGGAAATAATGATTTGCTTGAAATGTATTGATCTTATTTGCTCTTTGGGCATCCTTTTTAAGTCAGATATTGATTTAGAATGTCTGTACAAATAAATCGGACTCTTTGTAGAGTTCATTGGGGTCGGACATGAAATAGATTTATGGAAATGAATTGTTTGTAAACATCTTTAAATACGGCCAAGACAGAGTGATTTGTCGATGTTAATGCCTGATGATAATATATTACGAACTATGCTTTGTTTGCGTCTTTTATGTGTTCTGATATTTTAATTTTTAAAAATTATTATTATTGAAAGGACGTTCTTTCCAAACACTGCCCCATACAAACAGTAATGGGTCAAGAGTGTCAAATAAAAAAGTAAAGATTTAAAGAAGCTTTTAAATAATTACCCTGTCACTGAACCCATTTATCCAATTTAATATTAAGCGTTAAACTGGTGGCTATTCAACTCCAGGGATCACGTAGCGTTATATATGTCTAAATTTATTTTTAATTAGTGTCAATAAACAAGATTTAGCATGTATGTATGTGAGAATGGACAACGCGTGGCTGCCAGTTTTATTTATATATTGATTACACAAACTTTTTTCTTGACTAAATTGGGTCCTCTGCTTATGTGATATGTATGTTTTCTCAAGTATGAAAATACAAATTTTAAACAAAAGTTCTGAGCAAAGGTATGTATGTATGTATGTATGTATGTATGTATGTATGTATGTATGTAGACTCTTTAGGAGTATATCCTCACCTAAAAGGATCAGGAAAAGGAAACGAAAGAAGAGAAATGTATAGCACGAAAGGACTATTTCATACCATTCGAAATAATTGTGTTGAACATTATTTATCGCTTTAGACCGCTCCGGTGGCCTAGTTTTTAGAGCGTCGCCTCGGATGCGGAGGTCGCGGGTTCGAACTCCGGCCGAGTCTTACCAAAGACTTATAGTAATGGTACTAGCAGCTGCCTCGCTAGGCGCTTAGCATTAAGAGGTTAGTGTACGACTGGTCGGCCTGGTGTTAGGATAATGTGACTCGGTGTGACATCATGGTACATGTCTGCGGCATGATGCCCAGTGCTAGACATCACTATAAACTGCCACACTGCAGACATCAAAGCAATCTAACCTAAAAATTGTTAAAGCTACGTTAAAAATCCAAATCACACACACACACAAATACATTTATCGCTTTATATGACCACCTCAGTTTTTATACTTAACTATATTAGCAGTTGATTTTAAAAATGATTTAAGCAGTTTCTAGTTTCTTAAGCAGCTACTGAAATAAAAGTAATCTCTCAAAGAAATGCATGAAAACGGCTTAAAGAGTATGTGTCTGCATTAATTCAAATGTTATGAAGTGTGACCAAATCAACATTTATGTCCCCAAATAAAATGTGATTACGGAGGAGACATGGTCACGTTCGTTTTGCTCCTTGGTAATGATAAATCACTATCATCTGTTATGACCATCTTATATGGATGTGTTTATGTCTTTTTTTTGAGGGGGGGGGGTCTTGTTTATACAAAGATAAGGATATTGACAACACATTTCAGTGTTATACTGCTCTTATGTCTCTTTTATCATACGTAGGAATCCTGTGTGGGGTCACCATAAATAACTGTTAGACAGGTTACCTAACAGCTATTGTCGTTTATTTTCTTAGTTTTGAGCAAATCATCATCTGTCAAATATGACATTGTTGCAACGTTTAGGTTCAGGAGTATTCGCCCTTACTTCCCTTTTTTGTATATTTCAGGTAGGTTTTTCTTTAAAGTGACGTATCGGTCGGAAATAAAGAATGGATTAAATTATGGTTTTGTCCAATACATCTATCCATATATCTTTTATCTATCTATCTATCCGTCTTGAACACTTAGTTCCTTGTTATCCATCGATCTCGAAATGAAAAGAAATTTTAAAATTTTTGCGCCGCTGTAAATGTTCGGAACTAATCGCATAGTGTAAAAGACGTGATGTGTTGTTCTTTGATGTGATGAAATCGAGTATGCTCCTGAGATGTTTCCACGATTTAACTGTATGTACTCGCTTATGTGTGTGTGTGTGTGTGTGTGTGTGTGTGTGTGTGTGTGTGTGTGTGTGAGAGAGAGAGAGAGAGAGAGAGAGAGAGAGAGAGAGAGAGAGAGAGAGAGAGAGAGAGAGATTTAGATTTTTAACGTAGCTTTAACAAGTTTTCAGTCATATCGCTACGATGTCTGCAGTGTGGCAGTCTATAGTGATGTCTAGCACTGGGGTTATCATGCCGCAAACATGTAGCATGATGTCGCACCGAGTCACATTATCCTGACACCAGGCCGACCAGTCGTAACACTAATCTCTTAATTCTGAGCGCTTGGCGAAGCAGCTGTTAGTACCATTTTTATGTCTTTGGTATGACTCGACCGGGGTTCGAACCCGCGACCTCCCGCATTTGAGGCGGCCGCTGTCCCCCTTACACGTCAATTCCATATGCAAAATCATAGAGCCGCATAATGCGTTGGCAGATCTGAGTCCATTTTGCTTGTTATTACTATCACTCACGAAAACTGCATTGGCACAGATCTGTGGGGTCATTATGTAACGGTAGATCTGGGTCTGTGCAGTTATAGTTGGACTAGACTTGTAAACAAGTATATACAGTAATCAAATTATAAATGTTCATTTTAATATAAAACAATTATTTTTTTGAGATTCCTAATGTATTAATTAAAAAATAAGATGGTACCTGCTTCGTTCACAATAGCAGAGATGTGCAGCAAATAGGGAAAATACTATCTCTGTATGTTTCTTGCCGATAGTGTTGCAATTTATTACGTAGTATCCAGTTTCAGTTTCAATGGTTATTGTAGAAGGTCCAACATTGCAGAGGATTTTAGGAATAGTTTTAATTGCTCACTTTAAATTTCTAACAGTATTTGTTGCCTACGTTCCGACTCGTGGTCGTGCTAATCCATTGACCCTAATCTGCAGTCGTACATATCAGGAATTTAAAGCCCCACTGCCGACGTTTTTCATAAATTTCACCATTCTTCCAGTCTAACTAAAGTGTCGATGAAAGGAAATGATTTGTTTAAAAAAACTATCTGACATTAAACCCTTCTTTGAAATAGTCAAGATGTTTCGTTTAAACGACGTTCACATATTCAGTTTAGAATATTCAGTCGCTGAAGTCGCTTGTAATTCCATTTTATTATCAGAGTGCTACAAAAGTAGTGACGTCATACCTGTGACAAATTCCGATTGAGACTAATTTAATAACAACAGCTGCAAAGTGATTCGAAAGGAAAGGACGAGAGGTAGGCCGACTTTTTAAGCGGGTTTGAGAAAGAATAGACCCAGATCTATCTACTGGTTTACCGGATTCAAAGTTCTTTTCGTGAAATCATACATAGAACGAACTGTATAGATAACGATCTGCAGGATATTGTGGGATGAACGTTCTTCATGCGCAAATCCAATGCGTAATCGCCCCCCCCCCCTCTCTCTCTCTCTCTCTCTCTCTCTCTCTCTTTATATATATATATATATATATATATATATATATATATATATATATATATATATATATATATATATATATATATATATTCAGAGGCGACATTATTCCTTCCAATGTTTACTACATAGTTTCGCGTCTTTCTTGTCGAAGCACTGTCATTAAATTTATTTTAATGAATGAAATGTCAACTTAGGTGCCAGTTTTAACTGTTTATATGTCTTTTTTTTACTTACAATAATAAATAATTTGCACTTGATTTGCGGTTTATGTTTGTGTTTATTGCCATCGATAAGAACTGTACTCATTTGAATGTTTGTCAAAATGGAAATACCTTGATGAGTCATATCTTCATTATGTATTTGAGAGCTAAGTTTAGGGATGTCATACAAAGAAATATATAGTTTTGATTTAGCATCGACCAGTGTAAGCATCAAGAAAACATGACAATAAATGTTTTTTCCATACGCTATAATATTTATTAGGATATTTCTAAACATTAGGTCACAATATATGTTAATACAGTAACTTATTTTTACATCTATTTATAAATGTTTCGGTGACTTTTAAGATGTCTCGTATCTTTCACGTGATTTATTTTATGTAGACGTAATTCATAAATACACACGTTTTTCGTACGTTAGATATCTTTCTTATCTTGACAATGATTAGTTTCTTTGTTTATTGAGTATATGAAAGGAACGATAATTCATATTCAAGTAATAACTTACGTGTGTGAAAATATTTTACTACATTCAAAAAATAAAAAGTGGAAATTATGAATAAGAATATATTTTTGTATTTTTTTCCCATAGAAAGGCACTGTGCCAATTTACTGTCGTATCACACCACCATGCAGATTTATCTTGATGGGTCCTTGAATGAGTTTGATTTCGAACGTTACATGTCAGCATTCGCTCATTTTATTCCACTCATTTGCATTTGCCCTAACTTCGGTTTTCACATCATAACAGTAATTTGTCTCTTTATTATTTGAAAAATGGTTTCCTTATATAAAAGAAAATGCAATAAAATGACAAAATCATTTTCAGATGACATCCATAATATGTTATATATCATTTAAATAATTGTACTGGCCACTTTTTGGCTTTAAATGACTATCTCTGCTTCTGCATGGTGATATAAGTGATTGTATTTCACTCGTAATACGTATTCATTGCATACGTAAGTGTAAAATATAGAGTTATTGGCGAAACAATTTTCATATTTATTTCATTCCTACGTTTTTACTTTGAAATATATATCCTTATATTTTCACATGGGAAAAAATATATCTTTATATTTTCACATGCTAAAATATAAGATTTCTGGTCATGCCAATCGACACTTGACTGTGCCTACAAATGTTGAACCTGCAAAAAAGTACCATGTGAGCTAGAGCAAATAACTAGAAACTGCCTCACATTACAGACATAGACATTAATCTTTGATAAAGAAATTTGACCAGACGCCGTTAGCGTCTCTCCATTCCTTAGCAACAACGATCAAAACCCTCTGTGGTGCACGGCTCAATACGACTTACATATTTTCAAATATTGTCAAATAGTTTACAGAATGACAAAGATGTTCTTTTCTGTGATAGAATAGGTCAACCCAATCCTACCGCTCTCTTGAGTCGAGTATATTTATATGATCAGGCTATGAAAGTGAGGCGAATTTAAGGAAACGGGGTGGGGGTGAGTGTGTTGAGCGGAATACTGAGTTTAATCTTCTAAACTTCAGTTCTGGAAGAAGTCTGGTGTGTAATATAAAGAAAATTTTCTTTTTCCACGTTAATATCTGCCACTTGTTAAAATATTATGTTTTTGGTACCACACGATGAAATATATCCGGTATTAATGTAGGAAAAGAAACTACCATCTGCATATTTTATTTATGCCCCTATATAGAAAGTTATCTGGAGAAGGGTCGGAATTTCTGATTTTCTTTTGCGGCTTCATTATACAACGACTTTCATCCAATATAACCCATCTTAGATGGATGTGTTTCTGTTTTTATAGGATCTTAACAACCCAGGTGAGTGATTAATTGTTCGTATGTCACCTTGTAAACATGTTGGAAACGTTGGGATCGCCTTAGGTCGATATCAGACAGAAGAATATGGATGAATATACAGAAGTAATATAATGTATCACCAGTAGTCTGTCAGAATCAGAAGCCTGTAAACATGTCAGTGTTGCAACGTTTGGCTTCGGGAGTATTCGATCTTCCTTTCTTTTTATCTTTTTTTTTAAGAGAGACGTTTCTTTCCTGTAACTGTCATAAAAAAGACTATTGAGAATCCATTTGCCCAATCCGAAGTTATACTTCGTGATATATAAATTGTACACATGCTATCTAACTTTAAATGGAAAAAAACAAAAAAAAAAAAAAAAAAAACCTTGAGACGTGAGTGTCAGTGTAAGTGGGCAGAATCAATGTTAAAGTTACCATAAAGTGAAAAGATATTAGTTCTCACGAAATTGTGCATGCCGACCAGACATCTTAATTAATTAGTTTAAAACCTACGTGTTAATACATAGTAGATGCACTAATATTTCATAGATGTTTAAGTTGGTTGGATGAAGATGTACAGGTAATGTTTGTTGCATATAAAATCGGTCCCTTACTGCATTTGTAATAGTTTCCAAATTGATTTTTATCTCTGCTTGCTTCAAGTTCGACTGCGGTAAACCTACCTCCTCACGGTCAGATGTTTAGACTTTTACTTTCGGTATGTATTTTTACGCTCTTTAGGCAATGAGGATTTACTATAATGCCCTTTTCTCCACAATTTGATGACAAACCTGTTGACTAATTACCTGCACATATAATGCCTTAGGTTTTAATTCTTTTAGCTTTTAAAAAGAACTAAGTTCTATGTAAAGTCTGCGAATTATCAAATGGGCAGCGCGTATCATAAACGTTCTGGTAACTAAGATGCGCGGTCAAGCAACTGTGTGAGCACTTTCTAGCTATTTATGCCCATAAATGTTAAACATAGATGTGGTCCCGTACACGCGTGTTTCAGTCAACAAATTTTAGGTTTACTCCTAAAATTTTCAGGGCGTGAGCTGTGCGAGTCATGCTTTGCTCCAACGCTGTACTGTTGTATAGCCTCTAAAAATATTTATTCCTCAGTATCAACAGAATTCATTTCGTCTTTGCAATTAAATCTTAATAAGTTTCATATTTTCAATCTGTTTCGTGCATTCTGTTTTCATCAGACTTTGTAAAATAGTGGAGAACCATAAAAACCAACAAAGCTACAAATGTTCCCAGAGACAGACACACATATGCACACACATATGCTATTAATAATGAAAACAAAAACACTTTCGCAAAATATACGGATTCAGTAACGAGTCGCTTAGCTTCAAAATGGTTTGCTCGTTTCCTGCTAACGTTTACTTCATGTTTTCTATTCTTCAATGTTCCGCTTCAGCCAACATCAATTTTTGTATAATACATTAACGTGGTGTAGCCCAAAAAAATGTCTTCGCGGTATGTTAACATTATCCCGATCAATATTACCATTTTGTACTTGTTTTCATGACTACACATCTATCACCAAGTTAATATATTCACACGACTGATGTAAAACAGATGTAAGATGGTTGTTTCTGGCGTCATTATTTCTAGTCGTAAAGAAGAATTAAGAATTCCTTTTAAATATTAGGAAACGACGTGAATGGATTACCTGCAAATGAGTAAAATTAGAGTACAGCATGCTCATTCAATCTCCAAAATTGCGTAATTTATGGTAAATTCCAATACATGTCAGCATTGTTTCAAACTGAATGACTAGACTAACTGAATGGTAGTGGAAGTAATGTGCAGATGTTGAGAGAGAGAGAGAGAGAGAGAGAGAGAGAGAGAGAGAGAGTAGTTTAGTGTATGACCGGTTTGGGATGTTAGCTTTTATTTAATTAATGCAAAACAAGACGGATTGTGCAATGATTTATTTAGAATACTCATGCAGCAAGTTTTCAATTATTACAAAAACAAAACGAAATTAAATAAGCAGCACGCCGAATTAAGAGAGGAAACAATAAACTCCACTGCATTTCTCTCCAGCCATCAGTCCAGGAACTTAATTGTCTTGATGGTACATCAGTTGTGTCCAAGAACGTTATTTCTTGTAGGTTTTCATTCCTGTGTAAACAAAACGTGTTGCAAGATCAGAGTAAATAATTGGCTTTTAAAGTAACTATACAAATGTAATGCAAAATCTGAAGAAAAAAAAAAATGAATTATACAGCAGGAAGGTAATATAGTTTATCCTGCCCATGGAACAAATTGTGTCGTTTGATTCAATTCTTTATTGAAAAAGGGCAAGTGTTTAGGTATATAATATTATACAAACAATAACGTAATGTCGATAGATGTTAAGTTTAATAAATAATACGTAGAAAAATGCAAACTGTCAGTCTTACGATGGTTAAATGTCGTTAGATTAAAGATAAGCAGAAAAAGTTGCGAAACAAAATGTCTGGGGATGGACAGAACCTTTGACAGAAAAAGGATGAATGGCTTTACAAACCTAACGGATATTAATTGGAAATTACTAAGCGAAGTGCTAAAGAATTTTGATACAAAGGCCGAAATTACAGCTATGTAAAAGTATTAATACATATCAATTGAAGCAATTTATTAGCATTGGCTTAGCATCTATTTTTCGTGTTCTCCTTATTTCTTCACTCTTTGTATAACAGAAATGAAAGTCGTCTTTAATTGTACTAACAAAAATATCCAGCAAAGTATTGCGCAAATGTTATTTAAAGAAGAAGATACCATCACAATCTATGTAAAGAAATCATTTGTTGTTGTCAGTAAACCGCAAATTTTTATTTTGGCTAAAATGAACTTGTGTATCCGTGAGAGTACGCTTTAATAAGGTTATCCAACCACGATTTATAGTGGATGGATTTGCTCGAAATTAATTTACACGTAGTTTTCAAGTATTATAAAATAACTGATAAGAAAGCATCTTTAATGAACATACAAGATTTCTCTCATGCCCTGGGGTTTAGAGATTCCTTTATGGTGGAATCATGCTTCATCTCAGATGGCATTCCACTATGTATAATATTAGGATTTTTAAATATAAATTCACGGATAATCGCTCCGTTTTTAAACTCGAATCGACAGTCAATCTATAACAATATATAAATTCGGGCTAAGTGAATATGAAAGTCCATGTCAAATTAAATCTAGCTTACTCATGCAATCTTGGCTGTATGTGCGACATCAGTTTAAGAGAAAATGACTTGCTTTTATTCATATATACATTTAAGACCAATCTTATGTTGAACGTTCATCCTCTGATGAGCTCTTCTGCTATCAAGCATTAGTCTTATAATGTAGAAATCGTGACCAACCCAAACAAGCAAATGTTCCGTATTTATTGAAAGAATTAGAAAATAATAGTCTGACACGTTTCCACTGGGACACTCATATAATTTGCACCATAAAGCATATACAATTTCATATCTTACTACAGTCTCCGATGGCCGAATGGTCGCTCACACATCTAACCCATGTTTGTGTGAGTTGAAGTCTCTCTTCGACCAACGTGGGCATGTGAGAAAGCTTGACAGTATCTTCTCGTGGGTGGGTGGTCCTTACCGGGGTTATCCCGAATTATTCCTCCACCGAATATAGTGGCCACCATGTATAGCCTGAAAAGAAAAAGAAAAAAAAAAAAAAAAAAAAAATGGCGTTTAACCCCGAAAGACGAGAAATGGTCTCAACTCTGTTGACAATTTTCAGAAAATTTTCATTACATACTTTAAATACGCCTTTTAATCACCGTGATTGTTTTCCTGAATAAGGAGAACTCTGAATTTAGTTAAGTAGGAATTAGGGAACATCAGTGCAATCATGGGTGTATAGTGCTGAATGAATGCTTTGTTTTTGTTGAACATACCAATTTGGTAAAACCGATAACGATGTTGTCAGTCAGGTCTAATGTCAATCTAACCTTTGCACAAATTACCAGACTCCTATGCTGTTTTAAGCACGATCTTGTCAGTGCTATTTATAGATACATTTTAGCATAATTGATTTCTGCTGATTGTTTCAAATCTTTCCCAGAGCATCAGACCCAAAACGAATATACATTTTGTGAGCATCAGTTTCATTCATTTCTGCTGATATGCAGGTGAAAATCTTCGTTTCTGTTGTTATGCAGGTGAATATCCTCGTTTCTGCTGATATGCAGGTGAATATCCTCGTTTCTGCTGATATGCCGGTGAATATCCTCGTTTCTGCTGATATGCCGGTGAACATCCTCGTTTCTGCTGATATGCAGGTGAATATCCTCGTTTCTGCTGATATGCCGGTGCACATGCAGGCGAATATCTTGTTGCTGATTAAATAATATATTACCAGCACCATTTTACTGGTTATCAAGTTTATGTCTTATGTCAAGGCATATATGATGATAGACACTGTGAAAATTTTGTGTTCTTTTCTTATTTTTCAAAATGAAAAATATTTTTAACCTCGATAAACTGTTGGTTAAGTTGAAAAATTTAGAATAAGTCGTATTGGTAATCCTGCTTTAGTAGTTAAGATTTTTCTGTTATTGGGTTGAATGATTTGTCTGGCACACTCATCCATTGTATTCGCACAGTATCAAAACACCATTTCAATTCATTCAGTATGTATTTACGTACGTACGTACGTACGTATGCATGTATGTATGTATGTATGTATGTATGTATGTATGTGTATTTCAAAGCTAGACGTGAAAAGATACACGTCGAAAAGACACATTTCATCATTTTAGATGCGATATTCGACTTCAAACAAATTTATTAGAAAGATTATAAATCTATCTGCGAAACTGTATCTTTTTTGCTGTATTTTATCGCTTTACCGGGTTGAGCGAGTATTTTATCATATAAAAAATTAGAATAAATCGTATTGGTAAACCTGCATTAGTCGCTAAGATTTTTTCTATTGGTGGGTTGAATGATTTGTCTGGCTCACTCTCTCCACTGTTTTCACACAGTATCAAAACACCCTTTCAACTCGTTCAGTATGAATCTACGTACGTACTTATGTATGTATGTATGTATGTATGTATGTAGGTAGGTAGGTAGGTAGGTAGGTAGGTGTGTATGTATGTATGCATGTAAGTACGTGCGTACGTACGTATGTATGTAGGTAGGTAGGTAGGTACGTACGTATGTATGTATGTATGTATGTATGTCTGTAGGTAGGTAGGTAGGTGTGTGTGTGTGTGTGTGTGTGTGTGTGTGTATGTGTGTGTGTGATTTAGATTTTTAACGTAGCTTTAACAATTTTTCAGTCATATCGCTACGATGTGTGCAGTGTGACAGTTTATAGTGATGTCTAGCACCGGGGTATCATGTATGTATGTATGTATGTATGTATGTATGTATGTACGTACGTATGTTTATGTATGTATGTATGTATGTATTCATGTATGGATATTTGCATGTATGCATGTGTACTTTAAAGATAGACGTGAAAAGATGCATATCGGAAAAACACATTTCAGCCTTTTAGATGCGGTATTTCGACTTCAAACAAATTTATTAGAAATATTATAAATCTATCTGCGAAAGTGTATAATTTTTGCTGTAGATTACCGGTCGAGCGGGTATTTTATCATATAAAAGGAATTAAGAACAGTAAAATTGAAAGAAGGAAGATAAAATATATAACATTGCAACGATAACATTTCATATATCATCGCAAATAGTTGCAATAAACAATTTTCTCTGCACGAAATGACTACCCCAACTTCTATATGGAGATAAATAAGATCGTATTTTAAGCACGAGTGATATGCATATATTTTATTTCAAAACATATTTAAGCCCTTTCAAATTTTGTGGGCGGCAATTGAAAACAATCCCGGTATCAAAAGCCTACATTAAAATCATATGAAGACTCTGTGGCTGCCTTTAATGAAATGTTATGAAGCGTGATGCACTATATGTGATCACGGAAAAGGCATGACCCCGCCCCCCCCCCCCCCGACTGTTTTTATATGGTCTTGACAGAACACCTATCATCCATTAATCCCATCTACGATGGACGTGATTGTAGTTTTATAGGATATTAGTTAACACAGGTCAGTGATTCATTGATCTTATCTTTTCTTTCACACATAGAAAGAGTTCGGGTCGCCCTATATCGATATTAGTCAGATAAATATGGACGAGTCAATGAGGTAATATTAGTTATCGCCATAATTTGACGGAATCAGTCACTTGTAAATATTTCAGTTCTAGAACACTCGTTCTTCAATCCCTTCTCTGCTTCTTTCAGAGAGACATTTCGTTCAGGTATGTGTCAAAAAGAGTAAACAACAAACTTTACTCTAGATTCACTGTGCTTACGCTGAAGATATATTTCTAGATGTTGATAAAAATTAGATATGTTCTTGTCCAGTTGACAGGTAGAATTACCTTGTGGAAAATAGACACACGCTATATCTATCTGTCTTGGACACATTTTTTTCTTTCTGTTCTTTATGTTGTATACACGCTGTCTATCTTGGACACAGTCTATATTTCTTGCTATACGGATGAAAATGAAAAGTTACTTTATAACGTGTTACCCGAAAGTGAAATGGTATTATTTGTTGTGATTGAACTTGCAATTATTGTGTTTTATAATTTATCGCATAGATTCCTCGTAAATAAATACTTTCTCAAGTTTTGGAAACAATATCGGTGCTATATAGCAAAGTTTGGATAATGTGGTCTATTTCAGTCATGTTAACAATCGTGTATATATTATCCAGTCTCCGAAAGTTGTTGTGCATGGTTGAAACGTTCAGATTCTTTTTTGAACAGTTTTACCTTGCTTGCGTTTCTTATCTCACCGTTTTCATTGCCTGATTCCAACACATGGTCACATTTCCTTCAATTAAACTGGGATGCGTTCATTTTTATCGTAAAGATATGAATTTGGTTAAACATGAACACCGCATCAGTCTATTAATTAAAAAGAATGAAGTACATGACTGCTAATTGGAAATCATATTGCGCTCTAGCACATTGAAAGTATTAGTACGAGTCTTTGACTTCAGTGATAGAGATGTAAAGAATCACATGAAATGTGATGTGATGTGATGTGATCATGATTTTTAACGTAGCTTTAACAATTTTTCAGTCATATCGCTACGATGTCTGCAGTGTGGCAGTTTATAGTGATGTCTAGCACTGGGGCATCATGCCGCAGACATGTAGCATGCACATGAAATGTAGCAAACAAACTATACAGACGGAATATACACATGCATATACACGCAACAGCATGCACATACACGCAACAACATGCACATACACGCACATACACACGCACAGAGATACACATATTTGATTAACTTTAAAGATCTGTTTATGAAAAGTAACTCGCCGAAAGAAGTAGTCATTTAAGGTACTACTTTCGAAAAATAAAAACAGCAATTAAGAATTTTTGTTATGACTTGTATCGATTTTTTTTTTATATAGGTAGTCTTTATGTAAAAAACCTATTTCTGGTCTTTTTCTCCTTTTATGGCATCGAAGACAACTGATGATTCTTGCCGAGAGTTGATCAAATTCCAGATAAAACTTTAAGAGCGTGTAGACGAAAATATATATTCACCTTATGTTCACCTGACAAACCATGTGATAGTCAGCGATTACTCTGATTTATTTCCTTTCAACGTTTGTTTGCACGACGTGACAAATATCATCCATTTAATATTTTTTCCAAGATAAATGTCAGATACAGGTAAGATAGGTGTTATGACGTTACTCGTTGTCATCATCAAGAAATTAAAGAAATCTCAGTTTTAGATACAAAAACGCCGTGACCGGGTTTTCAGCTGTTTAGTCGCAAGGAAGATAAACAGATCAAAAGAGAGTTCACTCATTCATTATTCAGACATATTCAGTGAAATGTGTAGGAAATGATGTATCGAATTAAAATTCCAACGCATTTCTACATTTTCTACTTTGTTACACATAAAAATAGAATGATGAGCATTGAGCTAAAAGAAAAATGGATTCCGAAATCGTCTGTCTCTGATTTTAATGGACTTTATTATTATTATTATTATTATTATTATTATTGGGATAGGATTTAACGATGACACTGAAAGCAATTTCGTGATCGAGAGGTTTAATTATAATATAATTTAACGAAAAAAATTACGATGTATGAATTTGACATCCTACTCGTGCGCATAAAGTCCAACAATGGATTTAACAGAATGATGTGCACCGAATTCCACAAATGAAGTAAGGAAATGACATGGTTCCTAAAATCGAACTAATCAGAACATGTTGCTTCAATAATCAATTAAATGAGTATCAACATATTTAACTTGTAAACAAATATTATTGAGCTATCACCGTGGATGATCAATATATAGAATAGATACACAAATCTGAGCAATGTACGATTCTTTCACAAAGTTCGATCAAAGTATAGGATTTATGCACAAATATGATTTATGCAAAAATAGTTCATCTATAAGATAGATGCATGTATTCTTGATTTTCTCTTGTATAACGATATTGGAGTATTTCACTCATAT
>JAECUM010025269.1:0-31142 GCA_016617855.1 Megalonaias nervosa | reverse complement strand
TATATATATATATATATATATATATATATATATATATGTGTGTGTGTGTGTGTGTGTGTGTGTGTGTGAAGTGTGTGGGTATATATATGTTTTTACATGTATCTCTCTCTCTTTCTATCTATCTATCTGTATGTATGTATGTAAATATAAAATTTTCTAACAGAATTAAACAAAATAGTGCAGTATACGTTCAAATTTCATAACAAAAGAGTCAAATCAGTAAAAAAAAGACATTTAAATATTACAATTAAATAAATAAAAATACCGAAAATATATTTTTTTTCTTTTCTTACCTATAAATAATTAGTAGTGAAATATAAAAATCGCTACAATCAGCAATGACTTCAATAATATGGTTTCAAAATACAAAGCGATTTAGCAAAAATGAAAGTAGCGTTAACCAGTCTTCCAACAAGAAAAGACTTGAGACTTATAAGTCAACTTGAAACAATCTTATCACTAAAAGATTTAGAAATTTTAATAAATTTTACGGTAGCAACTCTAAATTTTAGATGACACAGAATCACATTTGTGAACTATTATCAGTAGAGAATTTGGTTCTGTGAAAGTACAGCTAGACTTAATGATCATATTCATGAAGAAACAAATCCCAGGGTGTTTGGGTGGGGACAACTCTAGGATAGAATTTTGTTTCATTGGATAAAACATATTGATGAGCAGAGGTAAAATGGATACTGTCAAAGAACTTTATTTGACATTTTGCATGTCAGATTTGGTCGGAAAATAACCGAAAGTATAAACTGAATGTTTGACAAGACTGAATATATTTAACATGGCGCATAGGAAATACGAGAAGTTAAGTTGAAATGTATAAATTGACAGAAATGACATTAAAACCGTTGTAAATGTATGTCATGAAGAATATTAGACACACTGAAATGATCGTATTCGCATCAAACGATGGCCCTAGCTATGATAATAACGGATGGCACCATTAATCAAAATTGGTATATCTGTTTCTAACTGTTTTCTTTTGGTGCGAAAATCAGTACACAAAAGTCTATGCTACAGTGCAGACAACTTGAGCAGCAGAGGGGGCGAACAGACAAATGATCGAAAAAAACCCAAAAGCATCGACACTTCTTTTTCTTTAAGACAAAAATCGTCGAAAAAATAAAAAAAGCATCGACACTTTTTCGACCCCCCCCCCAAAAAAAATCACGTCGACAAATTATCGGTTACACACATGTTGTCGCATCCCCTCTGCTGCTATAAATAAATAAACCGTTGCGTTATATCAATAATGATCGGCGAAGCTCACTCAGCAAGATTAACTCGAGAGCGACAAGAAGCAATTAAGAAATATCTACCTGTCCGTGATCACGTCAAACAACAATTACAAGAGCGTCAACAAACACAAGAAGAATTTACGGAATCCACGGAACAATTATTTAAACCTATCACTGAAACCACAAAGGGTATCGTCCCCGTGTTAAAAGAAACAGCAAAACAAACTAAAATAATAGCGGAGCGAACTAAGAAGACAAAAAAATTCTACGAGAACTTCCCGCCGAAATAGCTGCGGCTCAGCCAACGGTGACGGAGTCACCAGAGACAGATCTAGCAGAAGATGATACTGAGCATGAGCCAGAAGGAGCTCAAGCTAAAATTAAATTGTATGATAAATTTAATGAGGTTTTCATTGACAGCATCGCAAAGTTTAACATAAATAAATTAGCTGAAACCGCTTTTTTATCTTATGATGAACGAAAAAAATTTCTTAAACCCGAATACGCCGATAAGAACATAAGCAACGAGAAATGGTATAAATGGATTTTGCGTTTACGTTTTAATGTTGATCAAGCTCGAAGTAGCGACAAAAGATATGTTACTTACAGGACAGCTATAGCGAACATGGCGTCGACTTTTCAGGAAATGCAACAACGTCAACGTCAACCAGAACCAGAACCATCTATATTAGAATATTTTAAACCCCGCGCCGATGAATATATTCAAAATCCAGAATATACAGAACTTATTGCGGTAAATTATGAAGATCGATATAAATATTTAAAATCTGAATACATTGATAGTTTTAATCGTGATGATTGGATCCCTGCTGTGTATCTCGTTTCTAAAAACCTTGAAAAAATAATCGACGTTAATGATTATAATGTGTTCTATAAAAAAGTAATGCAGCGGATAAAATCTAAGGAACAAGGTCGTTCTAGATTAGTTTCACAAGGAGCTAAACCCAAAACTGTTTTTGGACAACTTACATCCTACATCAAAGGTAGCCCTGCTGATGAAGGTACAACCGGGAGCGGACTCCCTCGGAGTGGAGTCACTGGCGCCGACGGCGTTCCCCGAAGTGAAACTTCTCAACGTGGTATTACTTCCGTTGTTTGCCCCGACAACGTCGTCGCTGACGTAGATAGATTAGAAACTCTCGTCGGTGGAAAACGAGCCGGTAATAATTCTCCAGAAATTATCAACGAAATCTCGTCCATTTGTCAGCGATTATTTACCGGTGGCATCATGGACGCTAACGTGTATCGGTCCCTCATTAATGAAATTATCGATGATTATCATAGCGACTGAAAGTCGCCCGATTAGTACTAGCGCCAAGGTCGCCCGACCAAGACACTGATTAAACAGTTAGATATAATTATTATAATAGATGATCATACACGCTGCTCAACGTAGACCAACCATGGTCAGGGTGGTAAATTCAAGATTACCTGTATACAGGAAATTCTACGGAGATGGATTCGGTGATGTTGTTAGGGGTTTATTTTCGAGGATAGCCCCAAAAGCAATACCGATTGCAAAGCAATTAGGCATGAAAGCTATTGACGTCATTCGTGAAAAAGGTATTAGTACTGTTGGTGACGTTGCTAGTAAAGCATTTTCTGCAATCAAGGATAGGCTAGCACGATTAATACGCAGACCGCAAGCGGTCCGACCTCAGCCACCAGTGAAACTGGCCAGCACTGAAGTGATGCCCACAGACACCAGTAAAATAATAAATCAAGCTGCTAATCAAAAATTAAGAGAAATCGCCAAAGATCGTGAAAAAAATATAGCAGCAAGTTTGATAGCGGGCAGCGGGCTGCCCCGAAGTGGACTTTCTGAAGTGCTCTCTTCCCAAGATAAACTTCGTCAACTTTATCGAGATAAACATCTCCGAGATAAACATCTCCGAGACAAACTTCTCCGAATTAAACGAACAGTACCAACATAAGAATGTTCAAACGTGTGTCTGATCCCGCATTTGACATGGACGCACCAGTTCTCAAGGATGAGTCTGTGCGTGATTACCAATTTTATTCTTATGATGCACGTGTACCTGACGAGCGTGGAAGAATTGAATTACAAGTTCAGGATACAAGCAGATATTTCTTACCTGCTGAGGCTTTTATTGAAGTCGAAGGTAGACTTTTTAAATTAGATAATACGGATTATGGAATTGGTGATCGAGTTGGTTTTGTCAATAATGGTATTATAGCGTTATTTAAAAGTGCCGCATATAACATTGATGGACGAGATATTGAGATTTGTCATAACGACATTGACGTTGCCACAACAATACTTGGTCTTGCAAGATACAGCGATGATTACTCAAGATCAGCTGGTCCATCAATGATGTTTGCCAAGGATACAACTAATGAACCAGAAAACAGAAATGTAACATTAAATGCAGCTGGGGATACAGTTGTATCAATGAATGAAAATTTCAACTTGGGATTCGCGTCACGTCGAACAATGCTGGGCGACGATGAAAGATTTTCATGTGCGATTCCACTGTTGCACATCTTTGGGTTTTGTAGAAATGTTAGGAAAGTTATTTTTGGAGCCAAACATACAGTTGTACTAGTAAGAAAAGCCACAGACGATGATGCAATATGGCATGCTGAAGGAGCTGATCCAGCTGCAACTAGAGCACTTCATGGTAAAGTTACACTGACAAAACTTTCATTGTGGATGCCAGTATTAACACCATCGTTATATGAAGAACAGCGGATACTTTTTTTTATGGAAAACGGCGGTAGATCAACATTTCATGGTTAACAATGACAACTGATTCTATCCAGAGTAACATTAATGGTTTATTTACATGGCAAATAACATCACAGCAAGGTGTCTCTGCACCGCGACATATATTTGTTGCGCTTTAGAATGTTGAACGATTAAATAATCAAACAAAAAGTTCAATGATATTTGACAAACTCGGTGTTTCCGAAGTGTCGCTGAGAATAAATGGGCATCAAGAACCAGCCGAGGATATTTTGTTAAATTTTGAACAAAACAGTGTTGCACGTGCGTATCATCGTCTGATGACATTTATGGGACGTGATCAAAATATTGATACCGGTTTACAAATATCACAGCGGGATTTTACAACGCTGTATCCGATGTATTACTTTTCACTGGAACACTTGGATTTGTTTAGACAGTCTGTCGTTGATATATATTTTCGAGCTCGTGTGACGCGAGGGCCTATTGCTAATTACAGAGCAATCGCGGTTATATTATCCGATAAAACAATGTTACTTGAAGGTGTTGGTGGTCGCATGAGAGTTATTGATGCTCCCGTCGAAAACATGTAGATGTTTTCCGAATATGCAAGCGCTAACTAAAAATATGCAAGCGCGGACTAAGAATTCCAAGGACTCAACGATGACGTCGTTGACGGCTTCGCCGTTGACGATAACACTACGGTGTCGGTTCCACTATCGAATTTTGATCTCGTCGATGCTGCTGCGGGATTGCGTATAAAGAATTTTAGAGGATTTTTTTTATGCGTGACCAATTACCAAAAAATCCAAATCTGTCAGAAACAGGTATTATTAATCTCGATAAAAGTTCTGGTCGTGGAACACACTGGGTCGCATACGCCATTGATCCACGGGGTATTGTTTATTTTGATTCGTACAGACTGGCACCACCTGTAGAATTTATGAAATACGTCGATACAGTACGAAGTACTGCACTTCAAAATATTCCAATCTGGTATTCAACGCTACCACCACAAACATTAACCGACGCGCCGGTATGTGGCCGTGAAGTACTAGCAGTACTTGATGCTGTATCAAGATCAACGAAACCACCTCATAAAACTGTGCACGAATATACCATTGGACGATAACGTCATCCGTTTTAAACAGACAGTAAATAATAATGGTAGATATTTACGGAAGATCAGCTAAAACCAAAACTCAACAAGCACCAGGTGAAGACTTACTCAAGCGAGTAACAAAACAGATCAATGATGAATTATCTGACATGCTCAATCTTGCCAATGTTGATCCGAACGAACTTGTTGTATTTCAAAATCGTGAGGAAAAATTGAAGACGAGTAATATTTCAATCAACGATATTATTATTCGTAATCGATCATCGCGAGTAGGTCTCATTGCCGTATATGACAGCGAGGGCAAACTTGTTCCTAGTGTTGTTACTCCGTCGACGATCCGAGATAGCATCAGTGAACGATTGTTAAAAACCGGCGACGTCATGAACGGCATCATTAACATGAGCATCAACAAAATTATTAATGTAGGTGAACCGACCGATAATCTCGACGCTGCAACAAAAAAAAAATATATAGACGATAACAATATTCCAATGACAACTTCGTTGTCGACGATCAATGATGGAATGACCACATTTAGAACTGAATTCTTTAATCATGTAAGCCTATTTATGAATTTTCGCAGAAACGTGAACAGAACCACTAATGATTTTTTGGAAGTCCACCAACCGTTGATATTAAACTAGCCGAAATTAATACAAAACTCGACGATATTGTCAGTGGAATTCCTAATATCGTTCAAAAAACTAATCTGATTAAAATTCCTAACGCGGCGTATAATAATATCGTGTACACGGTATCATCAGGATCATCAACTTGGACACCGCAAAATAACACTATTAAACATATCGCAGAGGTCACCGGTGTGTACAGACTGTCCGTGTTCAGTTCTGCAAAATTTATAATATTTACTACATTTTCATGGCGTTATTCAACCGATACTTTTTCTGGGACTGTATCGGTAGTGTTAAATAAAGATACCGAAGAAACGTTTATGCTGGTATCAGATGATAAAAAATTAACCACAGCGTCCTACTGGTGGTGTCTGGAATTAGTAGCTTAAACACCACCCATTGTCTAAAGGACAACGTCTTAGAGAACAACTTAATATAGTATAATGATAGACGTTAACAGATACAGATACGATCAAGTAATAACATGGCAGAATAAATTAAAAACCATCATCGATAATTATACAGCAAAAATAAAGAAATATCGAAGACGTGCAACCATCGTTGATATTATGGTTAATTCGGTTTCTACGCTAGTTGCTGGAACCGGCGTAGTATTATCAACGTTGACGATGACAGCGCCGATCGTTGTAACAATCATTGTTTCATTGTCAACGTCGATCGCTGGAATATTTAACATAATCGCGAAAAAGATAAATACGTGCACGAATGAAAAATTGAACGAGTACACGACGAAATAACACACAGCAACGACCGCATATTCTAAATTGTCATCGTTGATTTCTTCGTCACTTAATGATGGAATAATCACCGTCGAAGAATTCAGTATCGCAATAAAAATACACAATGAAGTATTCAACGATAACGTCGTCAACGATAACGTCGTCAATGATAACGTCGTTAATGAAAAAATGTCTGAACAGGATTTAAAACAATAATAGTATTATAATGGCTGAGTCAAGGGAATTACTACAACAGATCGTCGCTAATACTGCTCCGGTAAGAACCACAATGATATCGGTGAGTTCAACTTTGCCTGAATTCAGTATTAATTTTCCAACCGCAATTCCAGTATCCGAGATAGGTCTAGCGCAATTACGGGTTTATTATAGTTGGCCAAATATTAGGTCAACGTCGTTTGGTGGACTACAACCGAATAATTCATTAGTATTTGCAAATAAAAACAAAGGTGATGGAACTCCTGATTGGCAAGTAGTTAGTATTCCAACGGGAAGTTATCAAATAGAACAGATCAATGAAGAATTCCAGCGCAGAATTAAATCCATCACGGGACGCGAATCAAAGATTGCCATTACCGTCCACGAACCAACGTTGTCTTCGGCCGTTGAAATATTATCACCGGACTACGCCGTTGACATATATCAATCTTCGATCAGGTCAGTGTTGGGCTGGCCTGAAGTTGAACCTAGTTATGAAGGCCCACCACAACCACACCGAGATGAATTTCTCATAACAGAGTTAAAATGCACAACAATTCCAAAATATTTTACTGATCATATTGAAATAGCGAGATCGTTTATTTCAGACACCGACGGAACAGAGTATCCTTTAATCGATAATATTATTATTCATGGAATAAATAGATCATCTTTTCAATTTTACAGACCAAAAAAAGAAAATCCTAGAGAGTTTTATTTTTATGATCCAATTAAAAATATTTCTACAGCTATCAACGTTGATTATAATCGTAAAATTACTGATTTAAAAAATCTATTTTTGTCACTTTCACAATTTTACAACGATGATACAAAACAACAAATCATCAAAACAATAACAGATTTAAATCAGATTAGATCAGATATGTATTTCATCAATAAAATTTTTATCGTAAATTTCATCGCTGATTATAAAAGTGGTTTTCAGATGGAACTTTTACAATCATTTCTTGATCATTACAAAATAACCGTAGAGCAACTCAAAACATTTATAATACCAGATTTTGATATAACCGGGCTAAAAGAAAGACTCGGTGATGTTATCAACGATTACTTTCCAAAAATCCTCGAATCATGGAGAAAAGTAGCCCCACCAGCGAGTATTCTCCGATACAACAATAATCCATACAACGAAAGCCGTCATGTTTCACCGGGCATCGTCAACATCACTTCGACGATCGCTGTCAGTCTAGTATGTGACGTCGTCGACGGCAGTTATCAAGTGGAAACTGATAAATCCAATCAGGCCCAACAAGGATACATTCTCTACTCATTTACCCCTCAAGTTCCTCCAGATTATTTGATTGTGTCAGAACCAATCAATGTTGTTTATCTGAAATGTCACAGTCGTCTCTTATGACGGATATATTTCAAACTTACTGACCAGTCTGGCCACTTGCTCGATCTTAGGTCGGAGTCGCTAAATATAAACCTGTATGTGCGTTCGTAGAGTGTCATCGTAGATCTCACGCTCTTGAGCGTCATCGTAATGACTTTGTCATAATTAAATGACTTTGTCATAATTACATCACGGCGGAAAACACCAAGCAAAAAAAATATCAAATAATTAATTTTTTTTACCTCCGTGATTTTGTCAGAATCAGAAATGAATTATTCTGATACAACACTATTAGTTTCATTGTCACTGGTGACTTCGTCATTGGTGACTTCATCATTGGTGACTTCGTCATTGATGACTTCGTCATCGTGGTCAGTCAGACTCGTCTTTATCTTTAGCCAATAATTCTTCCGTGTCTTCGTTTATCAACTCAGTCATCGACATGATATCTTTCAGTTGTTTTATACGAGCGTGTACGAGTCTTTTCGTTTCGTATTCGTCAGATAATTCTGACCTAACTCGCTCGATGGCCCGTGATAACGGCACAAATAATTTCACCTGTGTATCCGTGATTGCTGCCAACGATCGTAACATTGCTTGCTGGATCAACTTTATGAATCGATAATCAGAGGACAAGGTATATCTATTTTCTTATCTCCGAAATTGCAATGATTCAATATCACTCATTATTTTTTCAGGATCAAGCTGTTCAGATATTTTTACGCCGCCGTTTTGTAATTTCTTAATAGCAGTAATAATATTATTAATGTTTTCGTGATTCATTATTTTATATATTATAAATTATTTGTTCAAATAAAAATATATTTCTGAATAAAAATAAAATATGTTAGAAAATCTAACCAAAGTCACAATTTCGATGGGTATATTACCCGTCAAATTCAGAAAATCTGACTGAATGTCACGGTGACAAATGTCATTGAAAATATAATTTTTCTGAATCTATCAAAATATATTTTGAATCAGATAAAAGTAAAAATATATTTTTGAATAAAAATAAACAGCAGCGATGAAGCTCATTCTACCATTCCTTCACATTGGTTACGAGTTCACATCACCCTACTGTTTATTTTGGGGACGTAAGCGCATAGCGATTTCATGTACCCCTCCCCCCAAATCAAACCCCGGGGTAAGTGCAAAAAACAGCACCCACTCACGTTGTTTGACGTGGTGAGGGGTACACGAAATCTCATGGGGCTTGCGCCCCCACTATAATAGCATCTGTCGCCGAATGCAAGATAATATACCTTTAGCATTTTTGGAGACTCGAACACGCAGCGCTTACACTAGTGGATGAAAGCTCGGACGCCTTAACCACACGGCTATCGGAGCTGTTATGAATATACAGTTAAATTTAAGTATATAAATACTCGCACTGTCTCACCAATGACGAAGTCATCAGTGATAACTCTAGACTCGTATTTGCTAGTATCCGTGATAATGTCAAGTACGGCAAATTTCTACGCCGAAAGAATATTCTGATTCTGAATAAAATCTGCAATTTTATATATTTCTGCAGTTCTGTTTTGTTAAAACAACTGTATTTTCAACTGTAATACTGTCAAACTGTATTAGTAATGCACTGGATTATTCTAGTACATTCCGCCCACTGCAGGACTGCGGTGGATTCATTTAGTACGGTGTCGTCTGCTGAGATTTACAGTTGTACAATATAATATCACGGTTGGGGTTTTTATGTTTGTTTCAGCGACAAAGTCGCCGAATATATTTTCTGCAATTGATACTTCCACAACGTTGAGATGTCTGGACTGGAGAGATATTTAAACATTACGATTAGACTGTAGTACCATAGCTGCTCAATTACTCTGTCAGTAATAAACGGATTCTTATCACTGAATGTGTATAATAACAAAAAATGGGAGACAATTACTTGATTGCTCTATCAGCGATGACGGATTTATCTTGTTTTATTATACATACCGGAATGTAATTTTTTGATCGTATTTAACTGAATACGCTGATCTTCTTGAATTATCCGCCACAAATTGTACCGAACGCGAGTTAATACCGAAATATTTGGCAGCTGAATTCATGGATGGGAATATAATTTCTTCACCAGTATCTGTATTTATGGATATAACCGACCTCTTTACAAACATTTTACATTTTCCAGTATTTCCAAGTGTATTATTCTGGCTCTGTGTAACAACTTCAAGATTACATAAAGAGTTATTTTGTCTATTACCGTCAATATGATTAATTACAAGTCCATTTTCGATCAGCCCATGAAAACACTCGAACACGAACCTATGGAAACAATAATGTTTATTTCCATTTGTATTAAGTATAATATATCCATTATTATTAACATAACCAACTGGGTTTTTTCGTTGACAGTGTCTGATGACACCATCACGAGATGCTTCATAATTTTTAATGATGGGATGTTTAACAAATTCCTTTTGCTCCATTTATATATATATATATATATATATATATATATATATATATATATATATATATATATATATATATATATATATATATATATATATATATATATATATATATATATATATATATAATATTATTTGTCTAAATGATTATCTTAAAATCTGGCCAGATAATCTTCAGCGGTTTTTATGGGGGTTTCACCTGAAGACTTCTTATCATAATATCGTTTCAGCTCTCTGTATCTTTTACCACCACACGCTACACACAACTGTGTTTCTCCTCTGACTCCAACACCGCATCGTAGACACGGTTTTGGTCCTAGACTCCCTCTACGATAACTTTGCATATGTTGGCCACAAAATTCATTCACGCATGATTTATTACAAGGAGTTGAAAATCCAATCATGAGCCATCGGCATTGGTTGTTTGTTTGAATTATTATATATATAATTAAAGTTTAATTAAACATACATATTTGTCTTAAATATAGTATGGAGGAATTTAAGAGATTATCCACAATTGAACCTTCCACCGCAAGATTTGATCTTGACAAATTACCGAAATCTAAATTTAATTTTTCGCTGCAAAATCTGGCTTTGATAAATAGTGATATAACCGATCGTATCCGTGAAGGTAAAAGAGAATTTCGCAATGATGGCGCGGCTCATACTTGGTCGACATTCAGAATTATGAACAACACCAGCGGTGTTGTTGTCGATGCTAGAATGAGCGACGAACGAGGTAAAAATATTATTAACTACCTTGATAATCAGAGATATATTATTTTAATAAAATTTATTGTGCAGACAGATGATGACGCTTGGATTATTCGTGACAAACATGAACCGATACTGTTTCATACTGGAAATAATACTGTTACATTAAATAATAAATCCAAGCCGGAAATATTGACCGGTATCGATAAACCATATTATGAACGAGCGTATCCTGTCACCTCGGTTATATGTGCAATATATCCGCTAAATAATAAACCCAGCGTCGATAATCTCAAACCAATGAAAATTTCAAGAACAAATTGTGTAGCTGAACGTGTCATGGAACATTTCTCAAAAGCAGTACGGGGAAACGGTTTAACAGATATAAGACGCACAAAAATAAACGAGTGGGCAGAAACAGTTAGAGATACCGGAGCATCTATCAGTGACGTTGCTAAGCTAGAAAAGAAATTAAGATTTCCAATAACAGTAAAAACACTAACCGGAGAAATTTTATATAAGTCAAAATACCCATCAAGAGGAGCTCCAATAACAATCATTGATCATAATGCACATGCATGGACTGATGCTGTAACAATATTTCCACGAGATAGGACAGTTAAATTTTATGACGATTATATATTCGACGCTATCAGCGATATCAGTAAGAGCGACCCTGTATCTGTTGGTTTTTTCAGAGTTCAGAATCCGCATATTACGATCAGTTTGTAAAACCTAACGGAGAGATTTACCGTAGAGAATCTCTCCATGGCGAAATGAAGAATCTTGCACAACGCCTTTGGCGTGAATATAATTCTGATGATGTTGAAGTTGAACAATTACTAAATAATTGTTTTACAGTTCCATCAGTTGCTGCTCACTTTGCTCAGAAGAAAAATTCATGGAAACCGACACAATCAGAATTCCTTGAAGATGTTCAACGAAGTTGTGTCGAATATGGGCATGGCGGATTATGGAATACCCGATACGATCATCGTAAAGTTATATCGGTTGATATGGTAGCTTGTTATCCTGGAAGTTTTCTTGGATACGGAGACTGTTCTGAATATTTTGATCGATTCGGACATCCCACACACGAGATGACCAGAGTTGCGATAAATGGACCATTACCTGATTTTGATTTAACTGGATTTGCTTGTGTAAAATCATTTAAGTTCCGTAGTAATCTTCATCCGATCGTTTATGCGTGGTTTGGTAGACATTTCTCAGAAAAATATTGGGTTCCAATAGTGCTATTACGATACATGCTTGATGCGGGAATCTTAGTGTCGTTGAGCGTAAGTGAAGCTATTATATCATATCATTCGCAGAAACAAGTTTGGTTACCACAACAAAAGAAACATTCACCCCTGACAGAGTCAGGCAAAGATTGGGATAAAATTGATTATGAAAATAAAATTGCAACAGATCTCGGTAGGAAAATAGCGGCGAATGGGGATCATGGCGAATAAAACAAGAAAGTATACTCGATTATTCTGAATCAGCAGACGTTGATATCACGGAGACATATTACGGTAATGACAATCAAATATCAGTATCAACATCACCATGTGTATATGATTCCGTGTCTAGACATAAAACCATTTATCTCAGTGGACCTGGAGGATCTGGTAAAACAACACGTGCGATTGAATTATTTCGGCAGAGTTCTTCATTGACGACTTTGTCGTCGGACATGATTGTGTTGACACCTACACACATACTAGCCAGAGAAATAAAACAACGAGGAGTAAAATCATGTACATACCATAACTTCTTCAGATGGTATGGAGATACGTGGACACCTGAGCGAATAGGTGAGAAATATATTCCAAAAATCATCATCTGGGATGAGATTTGTACGTATCGTTAGAAATATTAAAAATATTTTTTGATTGGTTACTGACAAAAAATACTGCGGTAATTATGTGCGGCGATCATGGTCAACCACCACCTTTCGTTCGGCAGTCTCCACACGAGTGGTTAAAAACGTTTGTGGATTATTATGAAGAAATAAATGATGATCATAGAGCCATTGATGAAACTCTGAAAGAATTTAAAAGATTAATCAGACTACAGTCAGATAAAATACAATGTGAGATAATGCGTGAAATAATTCCGGAAACTCCTGTAAATGATTTTTGGAATTTGTGGACACCAAATGATTTAATAGTTGTGAGTAGAAAAATAGTTCGTGATGAATTGCAAGAGAAATTATTTATGTTACACAAGGAAAGATTTTCAATGTTATCTGTACCATTATGTTATCGCCCAGCGGATACTCGACGACAGAATATTGAAGCTAAATTCCAGGAACAAATGAAAAACAAAATCTTGTATTGAATGATATTGTTTTGGTTGATGTTGATGTTGTTGAGAGCACGTTGAATATGAATAACTCACCGTGGAAATTAGGATATGCTATAAAGATTCATTCGTCACAAGGACTAACTATTACTGATACAAATATCTGGATTGTCGATGATAGAATCGAGTGGTCAAATTTAGTTTATCTCGCAGTGTCTCGAGCAGGAGAATATCTCAACTGCATAGAGTTGTCATAGACTCCACAGAAAATAATAATCAAACTATCAGTGACCCTGAAGTTATTAGCGTAATAAGGAAAAAATTATCCAGTTATAAATTATGTGATAAAAAAATAATCGTGATTTTGATATTGATACTAAATTAATTACAACACTTAAACAACGACAGAATAATCATTGTGCAAGTTGTAACTGTAATATGCTATGGGAATATTCGAGTAATAATCCAAAACAATTTACCGTGGATAGAATTAATAGTGATCTTAGTCATACACGTGATAATGTGATGCTGACCTGTCTTGAATGCAATCGACGCAGGGGTTCCAATTTACAAAAGTGAACGCGGTGGTAATTGTGTGTCCTCAGGAATTACTTGTAATTGTTCACGTACAAATCCACGCTGAGGAGCATTTGAATCCAGTCTGTAGATGGCGGGTCTACCAGTGGATCTAACCACGCTAGAAATTTTATGTGTAGTCACACTCCAGATAGGATCAGTTGCTCTTTTTTTACCACCTTCAAGTTCACCAGGTTCATATAAATATCTTACAGTTACATTACCTAATACTGGTTGAGAGGAAGATTCATGTTGGCGTCCGTAGCCATCGCTACGGGGTATATATTGTTTTGTTATCGCATTAGAAGGTTTCATAGAAGTTGCACGAGTAATCTCATTATTTAACGCAACTATCACACTTGGTAATCTTGCAACCCATTCGCGAGATCTTGTATCAGTATAAATTATTTCCTTCGCATACTGGTATCCAAATAACCGCTCAGCGAGTGTTCGATTAAATCTTTCAACGATTGCCTGATCACGATGAATTTCGGTGTGTCCTCGTCTGATTTTCACGTTATGTTTTTTCATCAACGATGATACTGCACCAAGAAATTCTTTGCCAGGATCAACCTGCAGCAATTGTGGCCATCGTAGACCACCTTGTGGTCCGGATCCTCGTTGATGAATTCGCTCAAACGCAGATGCAGCTTCAGTTGCTGTCTTCGTTGACAGTGGTTCTGCTTCTTTATATCTACTTGCAACGTCAACGACAGATAAGGCGTATTTGTATGTGCGTGATCCGCGACGTCCACGTGTTTTAATGGTATCATGCGGTAAAAACAAAATATCTGCTTGATGAACTTCATTGGGAACGCTGACATCAAAATGTGCATACTGAATGTTTTTAGGTGGCAGTAGATAAATTTGCCATATTGCCTGTCGTGCTAACCACGCTGCAGCAACAGCACATGAGACTTTTGCAGCTTCAGCAAGTTTACTAATCGCTGCTCTGCCTTTCCAATATCCTCTTGGGGAATAATAAATGGACTCCATTATAATAGTTATATAATTAATTACCCAGCCCCTAGCATTATTTTACCTTTCATACGAGACTTTACCAGAAAAGCAGCTAATTTTTGTCGAAGTGATTTATTCGGTACCTTATTTATGGCATGAATTAATTTTATATCGGCGAGATGTCGTTGTTGTAAATCTTTATCTCGATAAGCAATATCATGAACGTAACATGCTTGATCGATCCCATTTATGGGATGTTCACCAGGCCGAGGTTGATCTTGATTGTCAAGACGAATATCTAAGCGAGTTCCTGGCCCACAATAATTATAATCCGGTAAGTGTTTTTCCCCGGGATATTTCGCCCACGGTAATCCTGGTAATTTTCCCAACGAAGCGGTGATATCACCTCCCGTCGCTGTACTTGAAATAAATTTATATTTTTTTGTGCCACACTTTTCACACTTACCTGTCAGTGCGCGTTTTTTATTTTTTGTTATTATTGTTGTTAATCCTGTGTTGGACGTAGCTGCCCTGCATCGAACACAATATAGACTCATATTATTTATTATTATGGATATAATTGACTTTTCGGCGACACGAAAACAAGAGCCAGTTAAGCATCACCCAGCGCTACCGAATTCTATCAGAATGATAATAATAGGTCCATCTGGATCAGGTAAGACGCAATTATTACTTAATCTGATAATGAGACGGCTGAAATGGGATAAATTATATTTAGTAGCACCATCCGTGGACGATCAGCGATGCTATGAAGTACTTGAAGATTTTAATGAAAATGCAAAATCGTTAAATGAAGACAGTGACGTTATTGACTTTATAACTGATATTGATGAAGCGCCATCTGTAGATGATCTCAGGGCCACTGGCCCCCATGGAAGTATTAATAATTTAGTAGTGTACGATGATGTCATGCTGGACAAACAATCAAATCCTGCCCGGATATTTTCCAGAGGCAGGCATAAAAATACTGATGTGATTTATGTAACTCAACGCTATGTACAAATACCAAAAGTGATCAGAGATAACTGTAATATTTTAGTTGTGTTTAACGGAGTTGATAATCATACGCTGCAAAATATTTATTATACTTGGTGTTCAGGGGACATGGATATGATTAAGTTCAAACACTTTTTTTCAAAAGCACAAGCTACCCCGTTTGGTTTTATAACAATAAATTTACATGATCCGAGGTCAAGGTATCGTAACGGACTCGATACAGTATTTGGATAAAAACCACAGCAGCAGAGGGGGTGCGACAACATGTGTGTAACCGATAATTTGTCGACGTGATTTTTTTTGGGGTGGGTGGGTCGAAAAAGTGTCGACGCTTTTTTGTCTTAAAGAAAAAGAAGTGTCGACGCTTTTTGGTTTTTTCGACCATTTATCTGTTTGCCCCCTCTGCTGCTACTTGTGAGATACTCTGTGTGAACATATCATCGTACAGTATGATAGTGTTATCCTTGACAATGGAACATATGAGAACAAGAGCTTTTGATAAGTATTTTGCGTGTACCTCAAATCATACATTATTATGACCAATCCTAAACAGAGGTGCTAATTGCATTTAGGTATTTTAGAATAGTTTGGGTGGACTCAAAAAAATACTGTAAGACGAAATAGAGCAGAAAAACCAAACGCAATTGCTGAAGAAAATAAAAAAGAATTTTCATTCAACTGAAGTTTGTCACATTTATGGAAAAAGTAGTGACAACAAGGTGAGTGATCACAACTCCTGGACTGGACTATATCTAGACAATTCTAATTATGTGTTTTGTTTCGTGTGGGCGGAATGAACAAGTTTGATAAGCCGTTAGCCCGAAAAGTATGTTCCAACGCCGTATCAAGCTAGTTCTTTCCCTACTCTGAACAAAACATGTATTTGGTTTTGTATTTATTAAATATCCCCTTTTTATTGACACATTCTCTTATTTTTTAATGTATACGATTAAAAACGAAATAGTCATAGGTTGTTTTATGAAAGATAATATATAACCCTCATGTACGTAATCGGGTCTAGGGATATATTAATATATATATATATATATATATATATATATATATATATATATATATATAGCACTATATATACTCTTCTCTATATATATATATATATATATATATATATATATATAAAGAATACAAATCATATGGCGAATAACACCCCTTTCAAGCGCACTGGATCCAGCAAAAAATCACGTGTGTCAGGGATTGATTAAGATAAATGCAATAAACTGACGACGAACAGTGCAAAACTAGTATCTAACTAGCCTGAGCGCTTTCGACTCTTAATGAGTCTTTTTCAGAGGCATATACAAAACATAGACAAAAGAAACAAATAAAACACAAAAACCGTTGTGTTTGCAAAACTCTACATGGCTGTTTCTACATGAGTTAAACCTTTAAATGTATTATGTCTCAACCAGCCTATATCAACTTATTGCGGATACTGGAAAATATTAGTATTAACCTAGAATCGATGAGCCATAGCGATATCTATTACTTTGTGTACATTTATGCAAGCGCAAATTATATCCCGGATATTTCATTCTTATAGTAGTAATTGAAGGCTACTAAGAAAATTTAGAAAAGTTTTGAAAAGAAAATGTGTCGGCTGCAAAGGATAATTCCACTTGTGCATGGCTGTCTTTTTCTAGTCTTCTTGGTTTAAACCGCTTGGTTTTAATGTTCTAAGGCGACGTATCCAGTAAGATTCCTTTTCCTTCCTGGTTTCGGAACTCCAGTTGGGGTTGTTAGCAATTGCGATAAGTGTTCTATCACTGAAAGTGTGGCCAGGAGAGGAGAAGTGTTCTGCGACCGGGCTTCTGTACAGCTTCTTTGTCATCCAATCAGATCTATGAAGGTTGATCCTTTTGTGTAGCTTTTCAGTTTGTCCGACATACTGAAGACTACAGATCTTACATGTGATGAGATAAATTACATTCTCTGTTTTGCACGTTTTGTTTGGACCATGTATGTTTAGTTTTTCTCTAGTCACTGTGCTAGTAAATGTCCTGGTCTCTATCATATGTTGACAGGTTTTGCATATTTTATCGCCACAGGGGCCAGATTGACTAGGGTGGTCTTGACTAGTGATTGTCGTTAGCTTCGCCCTGACTAGGATGTGCCTGAGGTTTTTTGGTCTCCGGTAGGCTACTACAGGTGTGTTCGGAAGGATTAGCTTTAGTACGTCCGACGATTCCACGATGGGCCAGTGTCTCGCGATGATTTTACCTACTTTGGGGTTGTCTGGATGGTAGGTCAGGATAAATGGTATCCTATCAACCTTTTCCTTCTTTCCATATTTTAGTAGGTCCATATTCTAGTATATATATACTGTGCAGGTTCGTCATCAGTTTGTTTGTATTCCAGACATGGATTTACTCTTTAGCTTTTAATATTAGAAAGTGTTGTATGGGACATAATGAATTTAATCTGCAGTCACAAGCAAGTGGACATTTTCCTTACTTCTCAAATAAAACATAGATATTTGATCAGTAAGTGTTCCTCTTTCTTTCTCTCTACTTAATGAAAAGACACTCTACTTCCTAGAAAAATTTCAGGGCATATTTCACAGACTAACAATAATTAAATACATAAAATTTGATACAGTAAGCTCACTAATTTACACTGCATCACACTATTTTTGTGTTTTCATTTACTACAATAAATTATTGATGCATTGAACATAAAATAATAATTTAAGCATATATATTTTTTTCGAAATCGGAACTTCGGTCTCTTTGTAACATGCGGACTAGACTTTTAATCTTCGTTTGGATAAATTCGAACAAGAAAAGTTTAAATAATATAGCAATATTGTTCTGTATTCTTCTCTTTATTTTCTACTTGTGCAGTCGCAATAATACAAAATATATACACAGTTCCCTTCATGTGCCCAAGTACTGAAAATGTATAAAGAACATTGTGAAAGATATAATTCTCCTAATGTGCGTCACAATAAAAACATCTTCTCTCTGTGATACGTCAACCTTTTTATTGAAATTGTTTGTCCGCTTTATCCTCAGATTTACTAAACAAATTCGATTTATCTGTAATTCTATTAACCAATATAAGTCCCTCTACTTAAACTTCCCCCTTAAAATAATATAACTCTTCAGACCATATGTTTGACACTCCGAAGTTGAAATGGAATTTAGCAAACTTTGGTATTTTAGATTTGCATTGTTAAATCTCTCCTGGGGATTAAACATGGGGTAAAGTGTTCTCCAAACGTGGGAATTTTTTAACCATGGCTTGAATCTTGACATGACTCCCTGAGTCTTTCTTACTTTGTATGGATTTTTACAAACTTCCAATACAAGTACTTGCTTTCTCTCTCATATTTGATGTCACTTTACACTTTACAGCTTCATCTGAGAACTCATATTGTCAACTATTCTGTCTACAATATTGTTGTCTACCTCAACTAACCCTAATTTCTCGGCCTACATACCATGAAATGCACTTAAGCTGCCTTTCGCTACTTATAGTACTCTCCCATTATCCCCAGCAGCCATTTTCACCCAATACAACTGCATTTATTAAAATTACAAACGTGACATTTTTTAATAATCAAAAATGTATATCAATAACTCATTCTCGTTATTTTATAAGTGAACTATTATTGAATATTTCCAGTTGTAAAAGTAGTTCCTGGCTGAGTGTGCGATATCGAAATTTTAGGTGTGTGATACCACGGAATGTGCGATACTGAATCACGTACTGAACATCTGTATCGAACGCCAGATCAGCCATGCAAGATAAAATGGGGATCAGCCATGTAAGATTAAATGGGGATCAGCCATGTAAGATTAAATGGGGATCAGCCATGTAAGATTAAATGGGGATGAAAGAAAGAGTACAACCTCTATATAAAAAGTGCAAATAAATTTCAAATATCCAGGATTTTTTTCCACTTTTCGTTCATGATTTGGCAGAGTATGTTGATGAATAAGATTGTAGTACAGGATGTAGAAGTAGAAAATATACCGGATAACGACGAGAAATATATTTCGTTTATGATGGACTTCGTGGTTGATTGTACAAAAAAAAAAAATTGGAAAAAAATTCCAGAGGAAAGAACAATTGAATGAATAGACAGCTTTCGGTTCATGGGCCAATCATAAGAGCAAATATCAAAAATATAAATTATGAAAAATGTGAAGATAAAAGGAAAGTTGTCAAAATATGCAAAATAAATATCTGAAAAAAGAAATCTATCCAAATAAGTACTGTGACAGTTTCAAAACATACTATGAAACGAAGCAACATCCTATAGAAAACAATGACTTATCGCATAGAGATTCAAATATATCTGTTGATAATTACCAATACGTAAATGATATGATCTCACACTTCAACCTTCAACGATCTACACACTTCTTCTTGGTAGTCTCTCCGGGGCCGAGGAAGACATGTTGTGCAATCTCATCGACGTTGGACGCGTATGTGGCTCCGGAGTCCAAATTCCGATGCACACAGGTGATTGCAGGTGGGGCACGGGACACTGGTGGTTGGGAGTAGCTGGGACGCAGCTCTGTGACGTATCTCACGAGCTACAGCAAGACGCTGGCGGCGGTCAGCCTCGAAGGTGGAACTGGCTATTCTGGTCAGGGCTCGCCAGTGACTTCTGTCTGAGGCAGTGAGCTCGAGCTGGTGGGGTTGAAGGTCTGCCCATTTGATGTGCGTCTTGAGGTTGTCTTTGTACCTCTTATGAGGGCGGCCTTGGTTTTGGTTTCCCTCCACTAGCTCGTCAAAGAACAGCTGATTTGGGATTGTTATGATCCATGCGGATGACATGGCCGGTCCAGCGAAGCTGGGCCTGGATTAGTTTGGCTTCGATGCTTGTTGTGTTTGCTCTATCAAGGACTTCCTGATTGGGGATTCGGTCCTGCCATTTGATTCGCATGATGGATCTCGGGGAGCGCTGGTGGAATTATTCCAACTGACTGATGTGCCATCGGTATACAGTCCACGTTTCACAGCCATACAAGTGAGACGTGAAGACAACAGCATTGTACACGTTCTTCTTTGTTGACAGGCGTATGTCCTTGTGCTGCAAGACCTTGGTTCGGAGTCGTCCGAGTGCTTGGCTGGCTTTTTGGATCCTCACAGTGATCTCTTTGTCCAGGGAGCCATCACTGGATATTGTGCTGCCTAGGTATTTGATCTACACACTATTATATGAAAAAGACCAACAAAAAAAAAATCTTTAACGTTGTGTGACATGTTTGAAGAATTAAGGAATGTCTGTATGAAACACACACACACACACACACACACACACACAAACTTGACAAAAGAGATAGTGAACCGGTTCAGTTTACAATATGACTTTAAAGATGCATGGTGTTGAGTAGGAACTACTGACAAATTATGTTTCTTATGAGCGAGAGTGGAATTCGTGGCTGAATTAGTCTGATACCATATACAAAAGCAAAAACAAATACTACTCGGATATAGATGTGTGAATAAAAATTGAAAGTGAGTCTTAAAGTTCATGGTGAAGGTCGTTCGTTATATATGTAATCTTCAGTAAGCTAATGCATGCCGGTAAATAACTTTAGATGGATAAATGATGAACAAATTTGATGTGGAGAAGAGTCTAAGCTTTAGCTACCATACTATTGTGATACTGGATGCATATCAGAAGAGGACTGAAATATACCAACATAACTACGTGATCATTTTGAGGACTAATCTAAAAATGCTCAAAACCGTGTGAACAAAACCTGTTATATATATTGAAACAAAGAAATATACATTACATTACGTATATTTAAAGCTATAAGTTCCATTAGGACTAAAACTAAAATATAGAGCTGTCTTGTGTGAAGAACAGTCTTGCCTGAAATTCATCAAAGAATCAAGCATAAGTTCAGAAAAGCAAACAGACAGATGGAGAAAACAAATAAGAATAGGATCTCACCCCTCCCACTAAACATATGTATGGTGGTTTTACTGTGTTGGAACTATACAACTGTTTGCCATGTTTTACTACAGCAAGTTCAAAAAACAAATACGATAATAGAATGTGACGGCTCATATCTCATTATGCATTAGTGGTAAGACAGCTAGACACCTTTACAGCGATGTGAAGTATGATGTCGAGTTCCACGTAATATCGTAAAGATGAAAAAGACATGTCATGAACATTTAAAAGAGTGTGCTAAATTACATCCCAAGTAAAGGGTTTTGCAAGACAAACCATCGTTTAGAGCTGATAAAGATGTAACGGAAGTATCAAATGACTAAGGAAATGCTCATTTAATCACATGGAAGTTTAAACAGAAAGGAATTTACCCAGATCATTCAATCATGATATGTTTATCATCAACATTAAGAAAGTAGAACTGAGAAGTTAAAATTAAAATTAAAATTAATTATCCACATCATATAGTGGATAAGATAAATATATTATATCAGTGATGCATAAGCACTTTAGAGCCAAAGAAAGATCTAAACGCGTTTAGAAGTTTGTTTCTTTTCCTATGTTTCAAGATATGTACAGTTTCTTTTTTCATTTCGTCAGGAATAATACATCTTGTTCCACGGAAAATAGGACAGTTGATAAGGATGTAATCGTATAAATCTTTATAATCGGTTTCTATTAGATCTAGTGCAAACATGTTTTCCCAAATTAGCTCTCCCCAGATTTGCATGGTATGAGGTTCGTGTACGTAAAGGATTTTTGGTCCTTTCAAATACATTTATTTGTAGGTAAAAGCAAAGCTATATATTCATGCCTACAACATGATTGATTTCAGCTGATTGTTTTGTGGATTCAGCCTCATGAGGTAGATATATAAGTTTTGGGAATCAACATTTTATTTTCTATTGATTTGAAAGTCAATGCATTATTGTACCTTCTCTTATTTAACACCGCTACCATACAGTTTGTTATTATGTGTACATCTCAAACCAAGCGAGGGTTGTTAAGATTTAAGTGGCTAATTTCCGTGTTCTTTGTAAGTGGCTTCTTTTTTGTTTTTAGGAAACAATGAGAAAAACCATGTTAGGCAGACCTTCTGTGATCACCAATATATTTTCAATTGCTAAGTTGTACAACTTTTTGGATCACTGTCTCCAGTCTTTTTGCGTACAGTACCAACACATACTTTAAACTCATCCTGAGAGATTTACTTGAGGTTGCTTAAAATAATACTGGCTGCTATATCGTTGGTTCTTTCCATTGAGATACAGTCTTAAAAATATTTTATTTTTGTACTTATCATTACCAAATTAGGTAACAAATTCAGAAAGTATCTCATCGTACTGTAGATGCATATTGCTACGTTCGTACTCTTGGTTTATTCCTACTATTACTTCAACTACATTTTCAAGTGTAATTTTAAGTTTTAGGCTAAAATCCCAAGGATATAGGCAATGATACATTGGACAACCTTCATTTAGTATATGAAAATCAGGTAGTTTTCTAAACCTCTTTCAACCCACCACAAACTGTATAGCTTATGTTATCATTTTGCTCATCACCTGCCCATGGTCTCAACTTTGTAAATTTGTTACTTGTTATACCTTGATCAGACCTGTTTCTTTACACAGAAATACGTAACCTCAAATATTTATGTGACATGAAAATATTGGCTTAATTATGCATTAAAGGATCTTCGCTTCCATATAATATCATGGACACTTTCTTCACTAACATCATACCTGCATTATTTATCGCTTGGTTAATAAAATCTCCTGTCAAATTCTTATGAAACGACACAAAAGAAACTACTCGGTCAAGTTAATACACTGAGAGAGAGATTTGGTATCGCTAATTTTATTAATGCGGGGTATTATATGTGATACATTGACAAGTTATGTTGATATATTGTACTCCTCGTGATATCTTTCCTGCTATGAGGCAGTATGTTTGTATCGTATGATGCCTTTCTCGTTATTAATTGTGTTTCAGAGAGACATATTATTTTCTTCTTGCCATGATCTGTAGCTAATATCCACAATAACACCCATCATAAGTGCAATCATTTCTACCATCGTCACTATGAGTAAAACATATGGAGAAAACACATCGACTAGGCTATTTAAGACTGGGTCAAGAAACATTGTTCTTTAAATATTTAATTTAAATTAGTCAAATATTTGTTTGATCTATTTTCATTTAACTCTTCAGTCTTACTTGGCATCCCTCCATTGGATTATAGTATCTGGTTTTATTTTGATCAGCTTCAATTATATCAAAGAGACTGAAAAGAAAGTTGCTGGCTGTAAATGCTAAATGGTTGATGCTTTAATCAAAACCACTGCCGGGCCATTTATTGTTCTGTATTTACGGGTATCAAACATGTTTTACTGCTAGCATTTTTATCTTCATTTGAAAAGCAGTTTTATATTTAATTTAAGTTGTTGTTGTTATAGGGTTTAACGCCATTTTTCAGCACAAGATTGGTTGAACAAATGAAATATTCTCCTCTTTCAAATAACAGTATGTGATTCTTTTTTAATGGGTATATTATATTCCCCAATTATTTACCTATAATCCAGTATAAAATTAAAAACGATATTGGATTAAAATTGAATACGTAAGTTGACCTACATTATGTATACGTCTGATGTATTTATGTGAATGACACAATGCTTTGAATCACATATCTTGTTAACTATGTATTCAAGACAAATTGAGAGTGTTATGTATATCTAATTTAATTGTTTGTCTGTTAGTTTAAAAAAACTTTTTATTTCATTACATGTTATTATAATGTAACATTGTTTGCTGGACTTGACCTTCTCCAAAATTGAGTTCATTTCTGCTTGACCCGATTTACTTTTTTAATTTGTTTTTTTTCATTTATGTAAACAACTAATAATAGCTTCATTATTCTCTATGTGTATGAGCTCATTCTAGAATGTTATTTTCCATTAGGTAATGGTTGTTTTTAGAAAATGCTAATTGTGACCTGGTGTCAAGCAGAGAACTGTATTATCTTGTGACTGTGAGGATTTTACCAGTCATGCTTTAACATCTAGCACTTCATGTTGTATTATGTTGTGACTAGTTTGCTGCTGACGGGTATTGCTTAGCTCATAAAGATTCTTTTGTAAACAAGTCTTCCACTCAGCAGTCTTCTGGTAAAAAAGTATTTCATCCTAATACGAGCCCTTCTAAATTTCAATCTGGCACAACTTTGAGAAATCAAGTTTCTGATAAGATTGATCAGAAATCGTTATCTTTTCCTACGTGTATCTACTGCAAGAAGAAAGGACACGTTATTTCTGATTGCTACAAATTGAAAAATAAGCATCAGAAGCAAGACAGACCGATTCCAAATGCTCTTATTTCTAAGAGGTGAAGGTCACGGTCATGTATTGAAAGCAACACATTTGTTGGGTCTAATAATTCGCAATACCGTAAATTCTTTCTTCTCAAATTTTCCCTTTGTATTCTAAGGAAATAAATTGTTTGTTAAATTTTACAAATTTGTTGTCTTCACTCTTTTCTCCTACTTATTTTAAGAGCACAGACTCGTAACAAGAGAGAGAACATCGAAATTCACAAGTTTCAGGCAGTTTTGGACGTAACGGTTCGGACTTTAAAGGCTCCAGCAATCCTTTATCTCACGATATTGATAATGACCTTCAAAGCATATGACTTTACTGTTGTCTGAAAACGTTCTCTCTCTCCCTCCCTCCCTCCCCCCTCTCTCTCTCCAATATTTATTTAAGTGACATCAGTGGATTCAATGATAAAATTGTAAGTAAATATGCATCAAGGCATGTGTTTTGTTTTAACATAAAACTACATTTTGTTTTTGATCGATTTCCTCCTTGAAGGTTCTAATTCTATCAAAAAGAAACAATATTATTTGCTCCATTGTCCGCGTTTAATCCAGACTTATATGTTGATGTGTTTCGTTTCTCCGGTTTAAAT
The DNA here is from genome assembly GCA_016617855.1 of Megalonaias nervosa. Lineage (NCBI taxonomy): Eukaryota > Metazoa > Mollusca > Bivalvia > Unionida > Unionidae > Megalonaias > Megalonaias nervosa. The sequence goes on along the minus strand of JAECUM010025269.1, from coordinate 5,189 downwards.
TGTGTAGATTCTACCACTTGTTGCTACAATCTTTTCATTTAATACTATTTTACGGTTTGTTCTGCTTTTGTTTTGTGTACATTTGCATAGAAACCATAAGCAGTAACATAATTATCCTTTCGAATTCATGGAACACAAATGAAGAACGGAAACTTGTATGCTTTTTGGTTTGAACATTATATCTGTATGCGAGGCAACCATGTTTACCACGAGATCGTGAGAGTGTCTTGAAACATTTCCAAAATTTCTTGGGCATAATGTAATCAGTGTCTATTGACAGGCACTGAAAAATATTAATCGTGTTTCACTCCTTTGAATTATCAAGGTTATTTCTCCCAGAAAATCCAGTAATGTACAATCCAGCGGAAAATACTAGTTTTATATTAAGTGTTATGCATTATTTCCGTCTGCATGGTTAAGATGGTGTTTTATAATAACTCTTGGTCCAAAGGGGAACGCTGTGTGTCTTTAACAAAATGACATTTTCTTCTGATTCCCAGTTGTTAAGCAATTTATAATATTCTTTACATTCAGTAAATTACTCCTTTCATTCCACGGTCTTCAGAATCTTTTCAACTTTGTTTACGTCATCTTTGTTGTAGTATAGAGATAATTCTTATTCGTAAAACATGTCCTTTATATCCTCTTCCTTTAAGGCTGTAAACTACCGAATCACTAAAGATTATTTACCTTATTGTGAATATTTACCCTGTCACTTTAAACAGGTAGTAAATATTGGTTTGTATTTTGAAATTCTGTTTCACCAAATTTAGATGCAGGAGTTGAAATCTAATAGTTGACAAAGACCTCAATAGATTGATGCATGCTTTTGATCTCGGTTCTTCCGTACTGGTTTCAACCGGCGTTTACGTCATTTGACGTGTGAAGAGTGTCATTATTGAAATCAAGTATCTTTGGCAAAACGTTAATCTATTTTGTTGTTTCATGGTGAGTGAAATTCTTCCACATGCTAGGTTTTAGTGTTCTGTTGAACCTTTCTACTACTGATGCTTTTTGGTCTGTGTAAATTTAAAAGTAATAAATATTTTCTTTCTCCAACAAATCCTTAACACATTGAAAACTCATTTCGTAAATCATTCTGTTATGCAGGCTTTGAAGATTTATATGAAAACAGCTTGTATATCATCTCCCTTTTTTGTTTTTACTGTCTCAACCCAAGCGCATCATAAGAAGATATTTACAATTTTCACGATGTATTCGTATCAATTTCAATGCTGGCGGTTAACAATGTGTTCCTGCCACAACTCATCCACGTGAATAACAATACCCCTCTGTATTGAAATCTTTTTTTCATTTGCTGCTATAACGTGTATATAGCTTGGTTAGTTAACCATTCTTTCAATTCAAAGCCTAATTTACTCTCGGCAAGCCCTGCTTTGCCGTTATCAGCAATCCAATAGCAGATCTATCTACAACTGGAAGTTATAATTTCAGAAATTTGAACAACTTCTTAAATTCTTGGAAGCACAATGATTTCAGATTTATGCTAATTTAATCATTCTCGACTGATTCAAAAACAGCTATTTAATATATTGAGCCATCACGCACTGTTCAAAATCGAATTGTTTGGTTTCTTTCTCCATAAATTGTGTCGTCGGTTTTGGTCGAATCGGAGGGGCTTCACGTTTCGAATATTACGAGATTTCCAACTCCACCGTAAATTTAGCCGAATACACTTTTGTATTATTTGCTCACATCTAGCACTTAATATATTCATTCTTTATGCCATTGTTGTTTACAAGAAAGATCTATCACGCAAGCAGACCTTGACCTTGATAATGACCAATCATTTTCACTCAATATTTACAAAATCGCAACCAAGGTCAAGAACTAGATCAGCTAAAAATAATAATGTAGCAGTCTACTACGTTTTAATCAGGCTAAAACAGAAAACTGAACCTTCTGAGAAAAGTCAAATCCAGTGAATAAAGTTATCATTACAATAACGTGATGAAATAAAAATAAAATCAAAGAGAATTTAAAACTAACACACAAGCAATTAAATTACATATCCGTAACACTCCCCCCATAAAGAAAAAGAAAGATTTATATAATAATGCTTTCTTTTTACCATATGTTCATTCTACATCAGGTAAAACAAAATTACATAAGAAAACTCTTGTGAATTATACAAAGTGTACATGAAATAATATTTCTACACACGGGAAAGTGAATCTGCAATTAAATTATATTTTCCCTTGATGTGCCTGATGTCAAAATTATATTCTTGTAGAAACAAACTCCACCTTAATAAGCTTTGATTTTTATTTTTCATCTTGTCGATGAAAGTATGGGGGTTGTGATCACTAAACACAACAACCGGAGAAGGAGCTGAGCTAATATAAACTTCAAAATGCTGTAATGCCAGTATTAAAGCCAAACATTCCTTCTCGATTGTTGAGTAATTTCTTTGGTGCTTATTTAATTTTTTAGAGAAATAGCACACTGGATGATCAACGCCATTTCTATCTTCTTGAATCAATACTGCTCTAACCCCAACATTACTTGCATCAACAGATAGTTTAAAAGATTGATAGAAATTTGGAGCTGTTAGAACCGGCGCACTTTTAAGTATGGCTTTTAACCTATCAAATGCTTCCTGACGTTTATCAGTCCAAAGAAACTTGTTTTTCTTGCTCAACAAGTTTGTCAGAGGTTCAGCAATATTAGAAAAATTGGAACAAAATTTCAGATAGTATCCAGCCATACCCAAAAAAATCGCATCAGTTGCTTTTTTACTGACAGGCACAGGGAAATCAGAGATAGCCTTGACCTTAGCATCTATAGGTTTAACTTGTCCATGTCCCACAATATGTCCTAGAAAAGTTAACAAGCACGGCAGAACTCAATGTTAGATAAATTGATTGTCAAACTTGCATCAGTGAGTCTGTCAAAGAATTTCCGAATCGTTGCTAGATGTTCTTTCCAGGTGTCATTGTAGATGGTGACATCATCGATGTAAGCATCACAATCATCTAGACGAAGGTAATTATATTCATCGAACTTGGAAAAATACTTGGGGAACCATTCATCCCAAACGGCATTACTTTATATTGATAGGGTCCATCTGGAGTCACAAATTCCGAAATTTCCTTTGCCCTTTCCGTTAGTGGAATTTGCCAAAATCCTTTCAGAAGGTCAAATTTGGTGACGTGCTTGGCATTTCCAATTTTATCAATAGAGTGATCGATTCTAGGTAATGGAAATGAATCTGTTTTTGTCACACTGTTCACCTTTCTATAATCAGTGCACATACGGAATGTTTTATCTGGTTTCGGTGGTGAACTCTAATCACTTTTACTGGGCTCTATGAACTCATTCTCCAGCAAATATTGGATTTCCTTTTTCAAGTATTCCTGTTTGGGAGGGTTCATCCTGTATAGGTGTTGTTTCACAGATTTAGAATTCACAATTTCAACGTGATGAAAAAAGTTTGTTTGTCCTCGTAGGAACATCTGGAAATAAGTGCTCAAATTCAAATAATAGCTGTTTAAGTTCATTCCTTTCTTGTTGCTGCAAATGTGAAAGTTTCTGGTCCAGATTTTTCATAATATCCGAATTCCGAAGTTTTGTCACTCCAAAATCAGTAGAGTCCGGTTGAATTACTTCAATTAAATCCTCAGTTGGTGGGACAGGTACAACTAAATTAATTGCATGATTTACCTGGCTATCTCTTTCAATATACTGTCACTCCATTAATTTATTTAGATCAGAGTGCTATTATTATAATTTAACTCATTCATTTTCTTCTTTACTTTGTGAGGGCCGTAAAATCTAATTTGAAGAAAAGTTTGAAGAATGAGCAAGCGAGAATGAACTCTATTACAAGACTCAAAACTTCTCTCCATTAAAGTTCTGTGAAACCATAAGTTCACTTTTGACTTGAATTGCTGAGTGCTAAATTAAAACACAGCTAGCTGGAAAATTTCAGACATAAAATTTGACCCTTGGTCAGATTGGCCAGATTTGGGAAGGCCAAATTGAGTAAGAAACTTTATCAAAGCTTTTACTAAAGTTTTGGTTTTAATATTCCTCAAAGAAATTGCCTTTGGGAATCTTGTTGACGCATACATAATGGTCAACAAATGTTGGTTACCTGACTTGGTCTTAGGTAAGGGACCTACACAGTCTACCATAATTCTTCTAAATGTTTCGTCAAATGCAGGAATAGGTTGCAGATTAGCCTTAGGTATCTTCTGAATGGGTTTCCTACCATTTGACAAGTATGACAAGATCTACAAAATTTACAAACATCACTTATGATTTTTGGCCAATAAAAGTGAGTCAAGATCTTGCGATAAGCCTTATTCATCCCTAAATGACCAGCCAGAGGAGTTTCATGGGCCAAACTAAGTTTTTCTTGTCTGTAAGATCTTGGAACTACAATCTGATAGTTCACTGACCACTCATTACCAGCAGGTACCACGGGAGGTCTTCATTTTCTCATACGAATTCCATTTTTAATGAAATAACAGACAGGCACTTCAGTGGCTTCAGTTTCACTAATGGCTCTCTGAAACAAACAGGAGATCTCAGGATCTTTTACCTGTTCGACGACAAGTGATCGTCGTTTAACACTCTGATTAGATAAAAGAGAATGAGTATATTAAAAAGGATCACTGTCATCAATACCCTTTGATTCATCTAAACAAGGAGTGAAATTGACCTCATCAAAAGCCTGACCAATACATGTGTCAGCTAAAGGAATATTTTCCTTATCAAAATCATTCTCAAGAGCTTTGTTTGCCATAGCTCTAGTAACTGCACAAGCTGGGTATAAATCAGGGAATTCTTTTTCAATAGGATCCAATTTCTGATCCAAAGAAGGCTTGTCAGTTACAAATGGATTAACCACAACCTTGTCTTCAGCTAGATCGTTGCCTAGTAATAAATGAATGCCCTCAACGGGTAAAGAAAACACTATACCGGCTGTCACAGTTCCTGAAACTAAGTCTGTTGACAAATTTACAGAATGGAGAGGAACATTAACAAAGCCGCACTCTACTCCCTGAACGAGAAGACTCTCATTAGAACAGGACTTCTCAGAACAAGGCAAAGTACCTGATAATAAGAGACTCTGGGAAGCTCCTGTATCCCTTAAAATTTTAATAGCGATAGGATTGGGCAAATCACGCAAGAGTGATATAGAAACCTTCGGCATGAATGGT
>JAECUM010025268.1:0-78756 GCA_016617855.1 Megalonaias nervosa | reverse complement strand
AAGAAGAGAAATGTTCCTTATTCATTAATATGTTAAACTTCTTTGATGCACTTGTGTAAATACTTTTGATTTATATTAAATTTTGTAATGGTGAGTCAAAGCCTAGAGGCCCTGAATCTGTAATGTGTCTGAGGTAATACAATTTTAAAATTAATTAGTTTCAAATTTACATAAAATGACTTAAGATATTGTTTGTTTGATTAAAGTGTAATATATACTACCTCTAAATAATATATAGGTAGCACAATGGGAGATCCATTATATTATTTTCCTTCTTTAATTTCATTTTTAGGAGGAAAACAGTACATTTAATTCATTATTAAAATGACATAAAAATAGTTTAATGTTTTGAGTAATACTGTATATAACCAACCAACTCGCAACTTTAGGTAAGAGAAAATTAGCATTTTAGAAGATCTCGCGGCACGATTTTGAAAATTGTATTCTTCTCAAAGGGCACATTGTTCCACCACAAAACTAGGTATCGAGTATAATAACAAGTTATAAATACACTTATGACAAACTTAAGTAAAATTAATAATTACGAGTAATATTTATTTTTTGTGCAATATTCTGCAAGTATAAATAATATCTGTAAAGAAAATTAGCAAGTTAGAAGATATCACAGCGCGATTTGCAATTCAACGCCATGTGCAAAAATCGGTAAATGTTAGTCATAATTATTTTTTCAAGAGATAGAAGTCAATATTTACAAGGATAGTAGATCAAGATTTATATCTGACGATCACGAGCTCGGTCGTACCGTGATAATGTATAACGTAGGTGAACACTTGACAGTCGTGCAGTTTGATCTTTCAATGACAATATGTAACGCAGGGTGAATATTTAACGATGGTGCAGAACAATCTTTTAAGAAATGTAAATTGCGTAACGTTGACAGAACACTGTGTACAGTTAGAATATCTGATCGAAAAATGAGTATGACAGAAATAATCTCTTGGCTGAAGTCGATCTACGTGGCACCATATGTTAGTAGACTATCTATTTCCGTTCAAATGATTACTCCATCATTTACTTGTTTCTTTTCGAGAAGATTAATAAGGATTTGATAACTCACACGTTCAATTTATAATTCAATGATCTTTTTGTATTTTAAATTGCGCGAAGTGTTAGCCAGGGGCAATGGAATTTAGCTACCTGTATATGAAATACAACCCAAACTACGATACAGTTTAATACAATACGGGTATGTACATTCAAATTCGCAATATTAAATTAACGAGCACTGTAAGTCGAGTCCTATTGATTTTTATGACACATTGGTAAATACATTTAAAGGGGCGTTTACTTAGGTTGTTACCGCTGTACAAAACGAGTGCAAGAACTGACTTTATGACATTGGTTTTATCAAAATAAAATACGAAAGTTAAAATATTCCTCACAGACCGCTGTTTTTGTTTGCTTTTTCTTTAGTTTGTTTGTTTGTTGTTTGTTTGTTGTGTGTGTCTCTGTGTTGTTCTTTTTTTAAAGAGCTGTGATTGCCTGCAAACGACAACGATCATGACCTCTGGCATGTTCTATGATTATTTTCATAGGTTTATTTTACCGAGTCGTACTTGCCAAAACAAGGCTATGGAGCATGGTAGGTGTGGGATAAAGCCCACTTGGATCAGGTATGCGTCCGTTCGTATGGTAGCTATGGAATAAAATCCATTTGAATCTGTTTGTATGGTATGTCTGGGATATAGTCCTTTTGAATTAGGTGTGAGTCAGTTTGTATGATAGGACTGGGATACAGTCCATTTGAATTAGGTGTGCGTCTGTTTGTATGGTAGGTCTGGGATAAAGTCCATTTGAATCAGGTGTGCGTCCGTTTGAATTGTAGGTTTGGGATCAAGTCCATTTGAATGTTTGTTGATAGAATCATTTAGTTGCTCAAAGCAGGAGAATAACCAGATCACTGTGGTATAATTCGCATGATGTTCCAAGTGAATATTCCAATCATTAAGTGGAGTTTATTTGATTGAACGTATTATTACATATTGTTATTACATACATTAGTAGTCGACCCGACACGGTAAAACTCGAAGAGGTAGTCATACAATGCTGCGCCGACTCGTTACAAAACCACACAACGGTCGATGTTCATATCCCTGTAGTTATTATTAGGTACATACACATCTGTAAATAGTGGGAGCTCCTCCGGCGATCAATACACCAGCCACAAACATCCATGCCATTGTTGCGCAGGTATCACACTGCCAGTCAACAGATAGACGCGATTTCAAATAATACGTTTCATAGTATGTTTGAAAGAATGCATTTGATGTGATTTGTTATAACTAACCAGGAAAAGGTGGGGGAGTACTGATGAAATCTTTAATAACAGCAACCAACTTCTCCCTCTCCTGCGTTGTGCTCTTTGAGGAAACATCAGACACATACAATGTAAATTCCTATAATATATGAATATTTGAACTGCCATTGATTTGTATTTTTGAAAAGTGGTCTCCGTTTGAGATCTGAACAGTATACAGTTTTAAAGAAGAGAAAATGAAAAGGAGAAAATGAGCTAAATGTAGGACTTTAGCTTTCATATACTCTCCGTTGAAACTGTCAGGTCTTCACAAGAAAAGGTGTGTGTGTGTGTGTGTGTGTGTGTGTGTGTGTGTGTGTGTGATTTGGATTTTTAACGTAGCTTTAAAAAAAATTCAGTCATATCGCTGGCATGTCTGCAGTGTGGCAGTTTATAGTAATGTCTACAACTGAGGCATCGTGCTGCAGACATGTAGCAAGATGTCCCAGCAAGTCACATTATCCTGACACCAAGCTGACCAGTCCTAACACTAACTTCTTAATGCTGAAAGCCTTTCAAGGCAGTTGTTAGTTCCATATTTATATGTCTTTGGTATGACTCGGCTGGGGTTCGAACCCGCGACCTCCCGCATCCGAGGCGGACGCTCTAACCACTAGGCCATCGGAGCGGTGTACAGCAAAAGGTAAACAACACCGATGTCGTATTTACTCGATAAATTAAGGAAGTGTTTCTGAAAACGAGGCCTCGTATCGAAAGCACAATCATTGTACATGATAGTGTACGTGCGTGTGCTTTTGAATATTGCGAATGGCTAGCTTGTAATTCCTAATTTAACTGATTCGTTATAATTGAGCAAGAGACCCTTACCGTGAAGACGTCAACACATGATAAACTTGACTGGAAATTCGATAAGACCCTACCGTTTATTCAGACACTGTCAATGTAGCCAGCTAGCACCGTGCTTTGTCAGTACATTATCCCACCAGTTACATATAAATGTTAATTCTCAGTAAATAATGGTCCTAAATCTTTCTCATACGTCATGTTTTGTAGAGTGGGATAAATGTTCAAGTGTCAATAATCTGTAAAGCTAATGTATTACCTTTTCGTGAGATCGGACTTGCAACATTAGATACATGTGTTACAGATTCGAGTAGAAGGACCAAGGCTATTGTGTTGTCTTTTATGTAAATTGAATGCCATTTCTTATAATTGAAGTTGCGGGTATCTGATCAAAGTCTGAGTATTGAAAAATAAATAAATCATGGCTTTATCTACAGTCAATGACGGTCTTTAAGAATGTTGTCCAGTGAATTATTTATTTTTATTTTGTATATGGTAATTATTTTTTCATTCTTTCGTTTCTTCTTTTTGTTCTTCACATTACTGTGGATATCAACATCGTGTACGTAAAAATATTTTCTCCTGACTTTTCATTGCAAATGTTTTCTTGCCAAGAATTTTCTTTTACCCACCCGTCTGCAGCGTAGACTGGTTGTGAAGTATCACACAGCATAGGATTCTAAGTCGCTCGATGATATTTGTATGATGATTAAGATTATGCTGTACCATACCCTACATCGTTAGCCGACATTTGAGATGTGTAAACACCGACAAATACAGCCAAATCAAAGTGTCCATATTTGTCAACCTATTAATGGGCGGAAAATTTATGATCAAAACTAGAAGCCGATGGCAAGTACGTTGAATGGAATAAATGCAATGAAACCAACGAAGTGGTGGACTTTCAATCTAATCTATTTGTTCCTAAACGTTTCAAATGATCTGATGTCTTTCTGGTGGCAGAGTTAAGTATGTTCATCATCAATTGTCTCTTGCCCATTGTTTACTAAAAATAATTAATCGATAATACAATGAAACTTTTCTGTGGTTCACCCGTGATATAACTTATTTGTTGCAATAAGTTGGAAATGTACAAAAAACAGTTCAATTTCTCCGGAGTCATATCAAACACAAGAATTTTCTGAAACATATTCTATAAAAGCTCGGAAATTGTTCCCATTGCTATCATTAGACTTCTTTAGTAACAGATTTTGAACCTTTTTTCCAAAAGATCATATAAATATTTACTTTTGATCCAGGTGGATTGCAGTATGTTATATATAAACAACCACATTTGTCTTTCTGTGTGTTATGGCTGAGAAACAAGAGTCGCGGGTTCAAAACTCTCGGCGACATCCCAATATTTTAAAATATTTTTCTGTGTAGTTATGTTCAAGCATTCATTTTAACTCGCTCATCCCAATTATTTTTTATTTTTAATTACTTTTTTATTTTTATATTTAAACTTTCTATTATCACTCCCGTCCTAGGACGGGCAATAACTAGTTCTTTATATTGCATGAAATAATCAGACTGTTCCCTGGTTGACTTTTCCAGTTATCTAAGGTGTCTATGAAAATATTCCAAAAGTCGACATAATTAAGTATATATTGTTGGATGTAATTACAAGCTTACTATCTATCATTTATGAGCAATCATAAAACTATCTATCATTTATGAGCAATCATATTTTGATGAACGTTATACTGCCATGGAAATAATGAAACCGTTTCAAATTGTGTCCAAGGAGGCACAGTTGACAACCATTTGTCGTGTGTAGCAATTAATATTTAAGCCCCAAGCATAGAGGTTGCAATAACTCAACAATTACGTTAAATACGATATCATCACTTTGATTCTAAACAATTCTTCTTCAAAAATGAAATCGAAATCTAAGAATATTACCGTCAAAAAATAAATTAACTACTTTGTATGTTTTCATTTGCATCCATAAAGATATATTCAAGACGATAAACAATCACTCCTCTCTCTATGTATGTATGTATGTATGTATGTATGTATGTATATATATATATATATATATATATATATATATATATATATATATATATATATATATATATATATATATATATATATGGCTCTTGTTCAATTAATTGATCTCAAACTTCATTTCTACTGTGGCCAAAGTGGTTAGATCATCCACCTCTAATGCGGGAGGTCGTTTGTTCTAACCCCGGCCGGGTCATACCAAAGATACCAAAGACTAGCTGCCTCGCAAGACGCTCAGAATTAACAAGCTGGTGTTAGGACTGGTCAGCCTGGTGTCAGGATAATGTGACTGGGTGGGACATGATGCTACATGATGCTAGACATCACTATAAACTGCCACACTGCAGACATCGTAGCGATATGACTGAACATTTGTTAAAGTTACGTTGAAAAACCAAATCACACACACACACACACACACACGCGCGCGCACACACACACACACACACACATTTCTACTGTTTACTTTTATTTTTGCAGATGTTCAATCGCTGGCAAGTTCCGGATCGTCTAATTCCTCAGACTCCGACCAGCGCCAGGCCTGATTGTAAGTCAATGAAGGGGTGTGAGGGGTGTGGGTGAGGATAAATATTTCTATACTTAATAAACTTTGCATTCATTGCTTAACGTATTCTCTACATGATCGCTTCACCCGACAGTATTAAAAAAACGCGATGTTTAAACATAGTATATTGATATGTAGTACTGTAGATTTATGTGATTAATGATGTGGGGATATTTATATTTGTGCAACATGTAACACAGAAAACTCCTCAAATGCAGTCTTAGTTCTCCTCATAGGATACTCCGTATTACCTCACTTGTAAAAGATAATTTTTAGGAATCATGCATTTTTTTTGCAAAAATCCGAATTAAATTAAATTCATTCGAAAGATCAGTTTTGAATAATGCCTTAATGTACGAGTAATATATTGCTTGACCAAAATTAATGTAGTACGTACACAGTATCAGATAGGTCACAAGGTTTAATTGCAGACCTACAAGTTAAACATAGATATGAAGTGTCTAATCACAAAAATAGTATCTGTCTCAAGATTCACAAATTAGAAACTTACACTTGGAATTATTTAACAACGGTACTGTTGTATAGATAATTTGAGCAAACAATGTCAACTGAAATTAGAAAGTTTTATTAATCTGCCTTTAATCAATCCTCAGGAAAATGTTATGAAATCAAAACGATTGGAGTAAAATGTGTGTCATCCGTTTTGTGATTAAAGATCCAGGCAATACATGTAGGTATTGTCAAGTTATGAATAGAAAACACAACAAAACTGGGTCAATTACGAGGTTCCGTGGAACTATTTCAAGTATTTTATAAAAATGTAAAATACGTTTGCTATCTTAATATAACAGTCGATAAAGAAACAAATATTATATCCGGGAAATGGTTTGTGAGAGAAACAGAAAACTTCGAAGAGGGTGCCAGCAAAGCAGTATTAAACAGAGAATCCTTCATTCTAGGATCCCTGAAGAAAGCTCACGTTATTATTCTTCGCAAAATCCCATAGGCAAGGATAATAATGTGTGCATATACGGAAAAATTACTTTACTAAAGGGTTAACATAGTAATTTGTGGACTACCACCTCACAAGAAATGTGTGTTTGAAATTTTGCTTTTTGACAGTGTTATAAGGTCTTATACTGGGCTACTGTATGTAAGGTCTTATATTAGGCTACTGTATGTAAGGTCTTACATAGGGCTACTCTATGGAAGGTCTTATACTGGGCTACTGTATGCGAGGTGTTATATTGGGATGTTCTATGTAAGGTCTAATGTAAGGTTTTATATTGGGCTACTCTATGCCAGGTCTTATATTGGATTACTCTGTGTACGGTCTTATATTAGGCTACTCTATGCAAGGTCTTGTATTGGGCTAATTTATGTAGTTACTTGCGCTAAATCATTTACCTAATCATACCATGACAGTGGAAACGCCACAAGTCTATAATTAGTTGTATTTACACGTGCTCGATAATGATGTGAAGATGCATAGGTAGTGTTTGAATTTGAGCAAGCATAAACATGGCTGCTTTGTGAAAGTTACGAACAGCGAGGGAAAACAATACACACAACAGAATGTACTAGACGTGGAAAGAAATTAAACAAAACATTTAATTTTGTTGACACACACACAAGCGCGTGCGTCAAGTTTAACTGGATATTTGTGTCAAGTAATAGTATAATCTATTCCCGATCAACGCATTACGTACAGTCATTTCATGTGGTAATAGTTGGACACCATTCTGGCACAATGTTCGCGGCATGTAATTCTTGCTTTATCTCAAACATAGATTTGTTAAACGTCTTTGTTTTCTTCACATTGAGGGCACGTTGTTGCATGCGGACAGTTATGTAAGTGCACTTGTTAAGGAATATGTCAGTGAAGAAAATGTTTTCTTAATCATTTCGTTCTTAAGATGGCGGTCAAGCAGGAGCTCAGCCAACTAGAATTTCAAGACAAGTTTCACGTGAGACTTCTTCACTTTCTTAGTATTTCCTCTGCGCTGTCTTTTTCTTCTCTCCTAAGATATTGTTCTTCATCACACTACATACTTTTAATGTACAAGCTTTGCAAGAAGTTGAGTAATGATGGGTGATGACCGATTTGGCAGTCGATTAAACAGGAAATAAAATTATCGAAATTTAACACGCTATTAATGTTGAGAAGTGTCTTTCGATAATATTATCATTTCATGTCCGTAAAGCTCTTTCGAAATTCAGACGTTCTAGTAATAGACTTTTTATAAAGACTGGTAGACATGATAGTGTTACTACTTCATATATTTATGCAGTTGTTATTATCGCAGTAATTTGTCATGCATAGATGCTGAATGTCGTGCATTTTTTTATTTGTAAGCATTATCAAAATCTAAGATAAAAGTATTTAGACAAAAATTTGTACAACAATCGAGCTCTAGAAAATGTGTATGGCTTTATATCTTTAGATAAACACATATATATATATATATATATATATATATATATATATATATATATATATATATATATATATATATATATATATATATATATATATATATATATATATATTGTATTATGGGCCGGTGGCCTAGACTGCCAATTAAAGAATTTTGAATCTTGAAATAAAATGGTTTATCTCTTGAAATGTTTACAGCATATGAAAAGAAAGACGCAGGACAACTTAAATGCCAATCAATTGATTTATAGGGGGTGGGGGTGCAACAAATAATCTGGTGACTCCAACCAGCTTTGACGATTTTCTTGAATGAATATCATCCCTTAAGTCTTGAGAATGTCAAATTGAACAGTCAATTGGTTTATTTTTGTACATTTCTAATCAGAGACTGATAATATTTTAAAGCCCTCAATATGTGGTATACCTACGTGCAAAGATATAATTTGTTTGTTACTCTGTAGTCCTCATAAATTATTCTGTTGCTGCAGTTTTTGCAGTTCAAAGCATGCACTATGCCTTGGCTGCATTTTCGAGTAACTGTATCAAAATATGTAGAGATTACACTTAGCATGTACGTACTACAACATTTAACATTGACAGGGGTGATATGGAAGATAAATATTTCCTTTACAGTGATTTGTCTTAATTCAGAAATTTTGTGTCGGAAATACTCATCAACAACTGAACTTAAGTATTTACAAGCATACTCATTATTCCAAAGTGTTTCAACTAGATGGGAGGTATTTAATGTGTTTCATCTATAACTCAGTGGTTTTAACGTCCGTTAAAAACATAAAGTAATACTGGGACATTTTCTCATGAGAAAATCTAGCGGTAAATATACCAAGTCACTGTTTTCTTGTGTGCGTTAGTATGCAAACTCACTATTTAAAATTAACAGGCAGTAAATAAATATGTTGATGAAACAACATTGAAAGGCTTGAACATGACTATATTATGGTCATAATATTTACAAGTATCAAGTCACGTTGAAAACGAGTAATCATTTGTGTCAATCAATCAAAATTTAAAAGAACATCAGATAATATATCGTCAGTGTATAGTTCAATACCCTTTATTGTCAATTTGAAAATAAATATTGTAAAATTAAATAATTTTCAGCAACGCGATTTGTTTAATGAAGTATTTCTAGGTTATTAATAGAAACTCATTCAGTATATATTATCACGTTAATCAGTATGTAGTCGCAGTATTGAGTTCTGGATATCTATAACAAATAATCACCTGTTTAGTGTGACCCCATCTAGTGCCAAATATTCCCTTGAAGAGTCCGTCACAGTCGGGCTTCCTTGCAAGTTGTAAACAACCACAGGAGCAGCCAGTGGCGCCCCCCAGGTCAGGCGTTATGGCCGCGCAGCGCATACAAGAAGCAGAGGCCCCCAGAAGGGCAAAAACAACTCTCTCCGTCTTCAAGTCTCCTCCAAAGCCGCCTACAAAGACCGAGAAACTACCTTCCGAAAATAAGTCTGAGGTATAATGACATCTCATCGTTTATTCTATGCTGAGTGATTTATTATAGATATTAAACATTTATATTTCCCTAAAGGGTGATATCATTATTAGTACAAACTCTTTCAGTTATTGACCAAATAGAGAAATTATAGCACTGTGAACTTAAGACTCTGACACTATTTAATCAGAAGAGAGAGAGAGAGAGAGAGAGAGAGAGAGAGAGAGAGAGAGTGTGTGTTGGAGTTTTAACGTAGCTTGTGTGTGTGTGTGTGTGTGTGTGTGTGTGTTGGATTTTTAACGTAGCTTTAACAATTTTCAGTCATATGGCTACGGTGGCAGTTTATAGTGATGTCTAGCACTAGGACATCATGCCGCAGACATGTAGCATCATGTCCCACCCAGTCACATTATCCTGACTCTAATATCTTAATGCTGAGCGATAAGCGAGGCAGCTGCTAGTACCATTTTATAAGTCTTTGGTATGACTCGGCCGGGGCTCGAATCCGCGTCCTCCAGCACTGAAGAAAAAATTAATCAAGGAATTTTATTTGAAATTTTCATAAATCGGCTTTGACAGCCATACCTTGCTCATAAACATAGGGACTTTTCTTGGTGAATTAAACTTAGATATAAGGTCTACACGTATTTGTTAACAGAAGATCTCAAATGGGTAACGATTTAATATTGAATTTATTAAACGAGTTGAATAATGTCCTGCTTTTGCAAGCATTGGCGAGCAAAAACTGGACATTAGTCAGCGAATTTCGTAACTTTAATATTAAATCATTGCTCATTTGACATTCTGTTTATCACGTAGTTTTTATTCTAATAGAAATAGTTTAGAGAGAAAGAAAAAAGATTATATAATTTCATTTATTTTTACTAAGGCGCTGCACCTTTATTTGTTGCGCGTAGAAAATAGTCTCAGACGCAGTTCTATAACCATTAACATGTAAAAGTAAATTTTGTCTTACAAATTCTAAATCTGCGGGAGGTGGTGTGTTCGATCCCCGGCTGAGTCATACCAAAGACTTACAAAAATGGTACTAACAGCTGCCTCGCTTGACGCTCAGCATTAAGAGGTTAGTGTTACGACTGGTCAGCCTGGTGTCAGGATAATGTGACTGGGTGGGACATGATGCTACATGTCTGCGGCATGATGCCCCAGTGCTAGACATCGCAATAAACTGCCTGTAAGGGTGCAAATTTCTGCCGATCTATGAAGAACACATTAAGTTGGGCAGATGAACGATTAATTAGATTTATGGGGACCGGCGCGTGTTTAAATCGCCATAATGCACTGATTGGTAATGTCTCTGTCATGAGAGCAGTGATTCTTAATTAAGCCTTCGTTTATTTAACTGAAAGGGATAGGGGTTAACTTCCGATCTGTATCGAAGCTGTCAATTTTGAAATTTTCCAGGAATCGGTATTTGGTAATCTGAGGTTGTCAGGCGGACTACACTTTAGCGCCTAGTTAAGGCAGGAGATATATTTAATTCGGATTGGTTACGCTGAATAAGGGGGCGTGATTCCACAAGAAAACTCTCAGTTTTAATGTGCTGGTGCAGAGGTTATAGTCAGTAGACACTTTTTTCTGCAAGAGAAAACAAATGTAGAAGACTCCAGGTCGAATTTAGAAGAAAATTCACTCGTAATTAATCATCCAAGGGATCGGATGTCTGGAAAAATCGACGGACACAAATTCTGGCGGGAAAGCTTGAAAACACAAGGTGAGATAGCTCCACGTGACGTATTCACCGACGTATCCACGTGACGTATTCACCGACGTATCCACGTGACGTATACACGAATCTACCTGTTGAAGTATCTACGCATCACGTACTTACCTAACCACCTAACCACGCAAAGTCCGAGGGCCGAAAGCGGCGAGACACTAGAGAGTTGGAGAAGGGAAAAGTGGAAAGGACCCAGACGTACAGGCACAGGGAAGTTAAAGAACAGTCGCAGTGAATTCGGACTGAACCAGAACAATCAGGTTATGAATCTGTACAAGGCATTGACTTCGATCTTTCACTCGATTCGATGGATGAACTAATTCTATCACTTAAAATAGATCGGCTATTTGTATAAGTATATTTGTGTTTGAAATTCGTTGAATGATTTGTTTCAAAAAGAAATGTGTCTTCCTATTGTAATGTATTATCACAATTGTTTATGAATTTTTATTAAATTTATTGTCTTTACATGTACGAGGGCTCGTGTCATTCTGTTTATATATCTGCTCAGATCTCTATCTATTCCACCTATAAGTTTCACACTTTATATTGATATTTACTCGATCCGGGCAATTACACCGTCAGCGATCACCCTCTAGATAACGATAACCAAAATTCACTACAACCCACCCCAACAAAGCTTGGGGAGTTTGTGGCACTGCCACACTGCAGACATCGTAGCGATATGACAGAAAAATTGTTAAAGCTACGTTAAAAATCCCAATCACACACACACACACACACACACACACACACACACACACACATTATAAATCAAAGAGTAACTATCCTTCCGAATAGTAGAACATTTGACAGAGACATCATTGTTCAACACAATGGAAATTACGTGTGATGTCACATAGTTTGACTAGGGTAAGGATAGATGATCAATGTTCAAATCTAAAGTGTGGCAGTCTCACTACTAAACATTCCATTTGTTGGATATTCATGTGAACGAATGATTACTGGATGCAGAAATTCCAGATTTACTGTAATTTACCGGATATTTGCATTATTTGATTTGGAACAGTAGACTACAGCAGATATAGACAAATTTTATTTATAGTCGGAATTGCATCACATAATAAGATTATTTTACTGCGTAAAAATGCTGCGGTTGGATACATTTCTGTCAGTTGGGGGCCGGTTTATGTCGCCATTCTTCTGTGAACAGAGGTGAATTTATTTACTCCTAGAAGTTAACATTTAGACTACACTTGTATATAAGGCGGATTCCACGTTACAAGTATACCGCCCACCCCTTTTACCCCACGCCGACTATCATATGACCAATATCCTTAGTTTTGTTTGTTGTTGTTCATTTCTTGGAAGGTGGGGTTTACGCCATTTTTCAACGCATGATATACTATACATGTCGTAACGAACACTGGGGGATAAATTGGCTATATTCAGACAGACTTGATTATTTTTTCCCAATTCGATTTTGGGCAATGGATTCGAAAAATAGCTATCAAAATGTTGATAGTAATAGTAAAAACAAATGTTCCGTAAGGCAGGGTTAGGAAAACTCCCATGATCACAGCCAATCATTTCATTGGCTTATTTGGACCAACCAGTATCACTTAAAGTGATATGTTAACATGTTGTCATATTAAAATATATTAAACTGGACACACAATTATACCGACTATGTGATAACATTAAGCTATAAAACTTTACCCAATAAACTGCCTCTACGTTACCGGCAAACGTTCTGGCTGTAGCTTTGCTGGCAGGAATATTCCCATAATGCATGGGTGGTTGTTTTACTATGGTGGGTTGGACATTCTTAGGCAATATATTTCGTGTCAAAGTTTTGAATGATGTTGTAAAGTATATGTACTGATGGCGGTGCTAATTTACCTACATGCAAATTTTGGCCTCCGGCAGGACAATTGCATGATGGAGCCCCTAACGCAGTCTCTCCAGCCAGAGGCAATATTCAAAGCCGAGGAATGGATGAAGACAGCCAACCAGTACGAGAAGAAGGTTGTGGAGAAGGTGCTTCGAATGGCCAGCAAGTCCAACGAAATAGAAAGTTCGTTGAGACGGTCCCTCCTTCCTGACGCGAGAACATCGGTGGAGAAATGGCTTAAGGAAGCAAATGAGAAAGGTAACACGTTATGATTAACTAAACAAATAGTGTGTGTATTTGCGATTTCTTCCGACGTATCGAGTTTGTTTTTTTTTTTTTAAAAATATCCTCGTCGGAAAGCCATCAAAATCGTATAAGAGTCGTTACTGTTAATGAGAAACACTAAATCTGACATGCCTTTACGGTACAGAGTGATGCCAAGACGTATCTTCTACAGGTGTTAAATGTTTACACATATAACTGTATTTCATTTATTAATCATTGACTGGAAAGTCTTTGTAAGGTTAAAATGTAAATGGTCGGATCAAATTAAATAACGATTCTGTACCAGAATACTAATTTTTCGCCGTAGTTTATGCAATAACCACGGCCTCGTCGGCGTTGGCGTCAGCGAATGTCGTCAGCGAGTTTGCAATTTGCTTTTAGTTTCAATGCTTTGTGTTTATTAGTGTATGCCTGGCCTTATTTTATATTTGTGTGCACAAATTACTGCATTTTTCTTTATTTATGGGGAAAAGTTTGAGGTTAACGTTTGCTCTTAAGGTTTTGTTTTATAACTTGTAGAAGGGAACTATGCATTTAGATTTCACTTCTGTGAGTTAAATGGCACGTACCGGACCTTATTCGATAACTTGTTGTACAGTTGTAGTAATTTTGTTTTCTTTTTTATGGGGAAAAGTTTACAGATTATTCTACTTAGACAACGGGCTAATGTTTTTTTTTTTATGTTTTGTTTCTATCTTGTAGGAAGGAACTATGCATTCGAATTTCATTTATATGTATTAATTGGCATTTGTCTGACGTTTTTTAAAAAATAGCTTTTAACCAGATGTATTTCTCTTTTTCTTTGCAATTATAGGGGAAAATTATTACGTTATAGTTTCATTTAAAGTTTTTACATTGTAGACATCACGCTAAAATTTGTTGTTTTTTTTTTTTTTTTTTTTTTAAATAAGTTTTTTGTTATATACACTTGCAGGAACTGTCTGTGTATTGATAAGCATTTTCAAAGTATTTTTTTTTGTTTTTTAATACACATTTTAATTTATTTTTATTACAGTTTATGTCAAGAAGTATGGAATTAAAGTTCTTCTTTATGTTTAATATATCAAGTTTTAAAATTCCCTTTCTATGTTACTTAAAGGGCCAACCTTTTAGATTTGCTTTCCGAGGACACACATAATCCACTATAAACATGGAAGGGATATATAGTGTTAACCTCAACTACCTGCCCTTTTGGCCATCTGTATGTCCAGCTTTCCATCATGCCTTAGTTCAGTTTTGCGTTACTTTAGGTCATTTTTCAGGTACTCACATTTAAATGACCTTGAGTTTAGTAAGCGTCCATCCAGCCTGGAGAAAACTTAACTGGCATGAAAAAGTAGGTCATCATGACCTACGTTTCAACCTTCTGTGACTCCATTTACTTTGGGAATTGGGTCAGTGTATCTTATCATTTTTGAATATAGTGAAGCGGCTTTGTCTGTGGACCATTATGTCGAATACTTCATAATTACATCAAACGTAGGTCACTATCACCTATATTTAATTCATCAATGACATTGATTGTATTACGCTTTTATGTTAGGTTCTCAAGAAATCTTCTTTTGAAGGGTTATATACTTTTTAGATGGGTACTATGGTACGTATGACATTTACATTCTAAAAGCACATCACTGTGACATATGTTTGTTATTTCATAGTATTCATTAAAAACTGCTTGCTTGAGATCAGTGATTTGCACACTGTTGACTTAGCAGATAAGTGTTTAATGGTCACGTAAGTAGTAAACATGTAAACTCCAATTAGAGAGTGCTTTATTTATAATATTTAACTTACCTGCTTGTACTGTTTGTTCAGATTTCAATAAAAAAAAAAATCACAAAATAGTACTGACGGTTCTTCACATTAGTCAAGTTTAAGAGGTATTTTTATTTAAAAATTGGTAACATGTTTCACAGGAGTAATTCAGACGTGCTGAATCCGAAAACGGTTGTTACCAAACTATATTTTAGATACTGAGGGTACTCAGTTAACATCGAAGTGACGTACAAGAGTACATATCTTGACCCTAAACTTGACATGTCGGTTTTGGACAAACATTCACAAGGTAGGCCAAAGCATGATTTTTAACAGAGTTAAAGGTTAGAAATTCATATGTATACATTTTTGATCCAGCTCAACTCACTGGAAACAAGAATAGCAACAGTAACCCTTCCTACGGCGGCGACAGCGTCAAAGGATTTTGTCAAGGTTTTTGTTATAATATTTTATTTTCTTATATTTCTTACTCCCCTTGGTGGATTCCATTCAAACTTGAGATGAACAATGGTGAAGCGAGGACAATCTGTTCTGCATCACCATTTGACATCGTGACCAAGGTCATTTAAAATGTGCATTAAGGTTTTGGTGAAATTGTTTGAATTTGTTTATATATTTCCTATATCTTTAATTGTGTCTGCTCATATTTACGATGTTTCGTTACAAAGCAAAGAAAATAATTAATTCTGCAAAACACTAGCTCACCTTTTGACCTTGTGGTCAAGGCAACAAGATTGACAGTAATGTTTTGAGTGTGGATTCGACGTGCAGTCCCTTGCCGTCTTGATAATCTGTTTCCTTCTAAACATAGGCGGAAAGCGAATCCTTTTAATTCTGTCATCAAAGTTGGCAAGTTTAAGCTTGAATAATAGGTTGTAGGGCATGTTTGTATCTGGTGATAGTGGGCAGACGGAATGTTTGTATTTTTATTCAGGCCCGTGTTTCTGATATGGCTTTATGTCACGAAATTGTAATTAGCCTGAACGAAAGATTAACTTGTCCTGGACATGAGTTATGGGATTTACTCAAACCAGGTCTTTTAAAATGCGTATTTCCAGATTTTCTCATAGAATAAATTGCAAGCTGTGCTGCCAGCATTTTTGTTATTGCATATAGCAGTAACAATTAATGCATAGCAATGTAGAATTTCCTAAAAGTTGGAACAATCTGGTCTTCGTCAAATGTTGCCGTTAGGATTTGGTGTATAGGCGATCTTCGCTGTCTTGTGACTGCTCTTGTTGTCCAAAGGGTTCAGTGCAGGAACATTCACTGAAGTTTTGTGTGTAGTTTCATTGTTCCACAATTTAAAACGAAAGAAGATTGTTGTGACATATACGTTATCTAGAGGTCGCGTCGCTAGCGGGGTCTAGGGCGCACTGGTATAGGATTGCACTGAAACACCTCAATGCTTATAACTTATTTTCTAAACAAATCATACACTGATGTCTATCTTCAGAACGGGATGTTGCACTAAAGTTCTTCAATTCTTTGTCTGGAAGTCAGCTGATGGGCATGACAGCCCCTGAAAAACGAAAGCGGTTGAAGCAGGTCATCGAAACACTCGAGGAGTAAGTAATAAAAATTTAACGTCGGCAACAAATGAAGGTAAAGCTAGTGCAATATCGGTTATGTGTGTACTGACAAACATTTTGCCTCAACGATTAGGCGTTACTCCATATAATGAAGGAATATACGCAGACAACAACAACATTATGTAGCGTGATACAAATCTTTAGCATAACCTGGAATATTCGTTTTTTTTTAATGGCTATCGAGACTGAAGCTGCATGTGAGCATTTCGTTTGACCTCACTCTATCAATTACTCGTCTTTCTTCATTCTCTTTCGCAATGAAGCATGCGTAATACACGAGATGATAATATCAGAGACTACGGTCTCTTCTGGTGCCACTATTTTTAGATGGCTAAGGTATTGATTTCTTTATATACCTTATTTTACATTTACGCTCTGGTCGCTATTCAGTTCGTCTTACATTAAAACATAAGTGACTGCAGAAAGAACAGTGTTAGTTACATTAACTTAGAGATACATTGGTCTGTGAACTACTCTGGTGGACTAAGTGGTTAGAGCGTCCGCCTCTATGAGGGGAGGTCGCGGGTTCGAACCCCGGCCGAGTCATACTGGCACTAACAACTGTCTAGCTTTGCGTTCAGCATTAAGTGGTTAGTGTTAGGACTGGTCGACCTGGTGTCAGAATAATGTGACTGGGTGGGACATGATGCTACATGTCTGCGGCTAGATGTCCCAGTGCTTGACATCACTAGAAACTGCCACACTGCGGACATCGATGCGAAATAACTGAAAAATTGTTAATTAAAGCTACGTTAAAAATCCAAATCACACACAAACATACATCGGTCTGTGAATCAAAACTGTATTTTGCCCATGGATAATAGGTGATATTCTTTACAGAGCGTAAGTTTTGAACTTGTAATGAATAGTTAGTTAGCTGATGAAATAGGCTGTACGTGATGATTTTTATTTTGATACACAACGAAATTCATGGAAAGTTTTTGTCTCATCTGAAATTTACACTGAGACTGTTTAATGCTATGTAACAGCTACCACTATCGCATTGGTTTCTCGTATTCCTGTTCCTAGTATTTTCCCTTTGATTTTCCTAACATGTTTGTCCATCCGCCTTTATTTTAATTTTGCTTGTTGTTAATGGAGTTTTTGTTTTGTATTTTGTCAGTGGGCATCCCCAGGCAAACACTGCATGTCAAAAACCGCGGCCATTGGAGAAGAAAGATGGCAGCAAGCGCCATTACATTCGCCTGCTTACACCCAACACTAGGAAGAATCGCTGGATGTACACTACGTGGCACCACCTTCCAACCCATAGAAACTACAATATTGTGGAGAACTGGAGCTCTCATTACATAAGGCCTCATGAGCCGGTCCCACGACACTTTGTTATTCACCCTGACTGGGGTTAAAATTGAAAAACCATTTTAACACAGAAGTTTTAATCGACAGTGGTTGTTGTTCTTATATAACAATAGTTTTAGAGATTAACTCTGTTGGAGATACGGGGACAAAATATCTTTGAGGACACTGGTGTTTTTCCAAAGCTTTTTATATTAGAATATTTTCAATACATAAACTGTTGACGTATGATTTATCAGGAAATGCTTGACTGAACCTGCACAACAATG
Source organism: Megalonaias nervosa (assembly GCA_016617855.1). NCBI lineage: Eukaryota > Metazoa > Mollusca > Bivalvia > Unionida > Unionidae > Megalonaias > Megalonaias nervosa. Next base: position 60,353 of record JAECUM010025268.1, on the reverse strand, counting down.
TAATTATCGCTGAAAACTGTTCAGAAGATCACTAATTATCAAATACTTCGCCGTTTTGTGGTTTAAGCAAGAAATATTTGTAAACATGAGTCGTACATTTTAAGACCTGGATAGGAAAGAGCATTCACTCGGGTCGTAATAAGACGGTAGTCTTTGGGCTGTTTTGATAGAGGCATAGAATCCAGTATTTAGTTTGAAATTCAACATTTGCTTCATTTAGACTCTGTTGGTTGTTTTAGGGAAAGATTTGTTGTTTTTTTCGACTGTACAGGTTGTTTTAGGGAAGTAGTTGTTATATCTTTTAGACTGTTCAGGTTGTTTTAGGGAAATAGTTGTTACATCTTTTAGACTGTACAAGTTGTTGCAGGGAAATAGTTGTTAAATCTTTTAGACTGTACAGGTTGTTGTAGGGAAATAGTTGTTATATCTTTTAGACTGTACAGGTTGTTGTAGGGAAATAGTTGTTATATCTTTCAAATCATACAGGTTATTTTAGGAAAACAGTTGTTATAAACTTCATCAGAACGTAGATTACAGCCACTGTCGCTTAAATCACATTTTTATTGCATCATTTGAGAAATGCAACTATCTCTTTTTACATTATCTATCTAGCGGAAGTATTAAATTATGATTTTTCGAAACCCTTATGTATATGATGCTGCTGTTTCTTTTTCCATATGTTTCAAATAGTGTTTTGAAAGTTTGAATACAATTTCAGTCTCAAAATTTTCTACGGCATAAAAATGGCTGAGAAAAGTCAAGATTGGTTGTATGTTGTATGTAAATGGCACATACCAAAACTATTGCTTAACTTTGTGAATCTAGGGCCAAATTTCAGATACATTGGACTGAAACCTTTCATAAGTTTTAAAAGGAGAGCGTTTGTGGAAGTACACAAGGTTTTATATTCGTTCCTACAACATTGTTTATGATAAAATTATGTGATTGCAAATATTTTTTATTCTCCTTTTTATAATGTCCCCAACAGAGTTTCTACTTTTCTGAGTGTCGTCTTATATCGACATACTTAAACGTGTGACTTGTAGATTTTTCAGTTATTTTTTTATTTTTTATTTTCAAACGAGGATGTATGAAACAATTGAGGTAGTGAAGGTTGGTGCAGCGCCTCTCATTGCTATTTCATGTCATGATAAGTCTGTATAGAGTTTTTCAACATTTCTCAGTAACTGTTTTTTTTTCATTAACGTTTACATGTTATATCCAGATAATAACAGTTTTCCAATTCTCTAACACATAACAAGAACAACTGGAATTCATGCACGCAACCGCATTACGGTATATGAAACCCAACAGCGCCACAGAAAACATGCATCCAGTTACAATGTAACAGAAGAATAGGACTTCGTTTCTTAAAAGGACAAAAGAAACCCCAGTTCCGTCTGATGACAGGAAGACTTTGAAAACCATAAGTACAAAATACTAGTATTTTAATGCCTTTTTCTCAGGTATAATAGGTTACATTATCTGAACCTGTGTGCCGGGTTCTACCTATTCTGTCATATCTGAACGACTTTCTTTCCTGTGATAAGTGCAATCTGTGGGATAAAAAGGCAAAAAGGTGTACAAACTTAACGGAAATAAGACAAATTAGACGTACAGTGTAGCGAAATATGACAAAATCAGGTGTATAGATTATTAATAGGCGCACGGATTAAAAGGTAACATGACTTGGCCGCATGTTCCAATACATGCGCTGTATTGGTAGGATGCTTTAGCTGTTGTACACGGAAAACCTACTTGAATGTAATCGGTCCTTTTGTCTGTCTAATGAGTCATCTATCTCTGGTGTTTCATGTTACTAAATCTTGAACTTTATATTTAAGAAAGGGCGTGACACAATCCGTAACTATACCAAAATCTGAATTGCCTGTTAGAAGTGTGACACAGCAAAGTGCAATTTTTAACATTATTGAGATATTGAAACACATTGGAATCTGTTCCACGTGGCAGTGAAAAGTTAAGGTTACTAAGACGATTAAAATTGTCGAATGTAATTATCTTATTAATATTAGTTTTATGAAGACAGTTTCTATCGTACATCAAGGGTATAAGATGAATGCATTTATGTATAGTTCTTTTCTTGCTGAATTTTCAATACTGTATTCTCAAGCCTGTGATATTTTAACTACATTAAATATACCATTGTTTGAACTGATTTATATTTATTCATTTTACTCCCATATATCTAGTCTGCTACAAGTGCTTTGTTATCCCATATCCCCATATATTTGCCTGGTACAAGAGCTTTGTTATCCCATATCCCCATATATTTGCCTGGTACAAGAGCTTTGGTACTCATGTATTTGCAGTCGGTACAAGCGCATCGATACTGCCGTGTTTCCGACCTGGTACAAGGGTTTTGAACACTCGTGTATTTCCAAAATCTTGCAGAAATGTTCACAGAATATTTTGTTTGCAATCATGATTATCGTAACAAAATTACGTTCATTCATTTTAAAGGTATTTGAGTGGATAGACAGAAAGTAGATTATATAAAGGGGGCTTCGAAAACTCTTTTTGTCGTAATTTCAGTCTTTCTGTCTGAACTGAGCTGATCACAACATACTTTCTCTGAGCGGCCTCCCGTACGGAAAGAAAAAATCACGCAGAAGGTGTTTAAAAAGCCACCTTTAAAAATATTACTAATTAAAGCCATCCAAATTTTGCTATGTTCTTGATATGAAAACACCGTATACTTTCCCAGTATTCTCCTCTACGCTTTTCTGTAATATCTGAGATCGCAGACGATGCACTTTTTTGTAGGAGGATGACGTCGCTACAAATTTTGTTATAGGAAAAGCTTGGAGGAGACCACTGGATAAAGCATACGGTGTGTCCAATAGCACCTAAGTACTATACTATATTGCTTTTTGTTTACCAGTGAAAATATATCACACAGAATTACGTCCCTTGATTACTGAAATACCTCCCTTGGTTACAAAATCTATTTTTAGCAAAACAAAGTATGCAAATTTGCAAAACCGTATACAAGACGACTTATATACTGCTAGCTGTAGAATGGTCTGTATCTTATCGAGTCGGCCACTCTTTCTTGATATCATCTTCGATGAAGCACTTATGGGGATACTGAGATTTAAAACAGAAATATCATGTGACGACCTAAGCTTGCGATGTGAACACAACTAAAGCAAGTAAGCAGGTAGCAGGAAGTTAAAAGGTTCTGGGTCCTCCGAATCCGTTTACATTTAGTGACTTTGTGCACTAAATGTAAACGGCAGTGAAAAGCGATTCCGATGTGTTTTAACTGCTGAGTAACTAAAATAGTCAGCAGAGCATGCACCCGGTCCGAGATTGGGGTTTTACAGGTTTTTGTGTTTTTTTTTCGTGAGCATATTATCTACCTTCTCATATGCCTGCGAAACGTTGACATGTTATGTTGACTCATGTACCAAAAATGCAATTAAACAATGAAAGATAATAATTTATCACGGAGTGGAAAAAGGATCCTGCCTTTCGTCTATATAAAGCAACTGATAGCGTAGACGTCAGACACATCTTCAGTCACAATACTTTTACCAAGAATCCGAATAACAACGGTTACGTTGTGATCGCAGTCTGTAGAATAGGAATATATCAGAAGGTCCTTAGTTCGTATAGATTTATTTTTGAATTTTGGCTTGGTCTAACAACGAATGACTTATCGTATATCATATCAACGTCAACAAGTTAAAGGCGGTGTCACGGCAGACAAATATTTTGCGTGGCGCAGGAGGAAAACATAAGACAGCTCAAGCAGTCGCGCAACCAGTATAGATTCTGGCGAGCAAGAAATATTCACTTCCATGTTTAGCGCAGAGAACTCACTGGGCCCCAGCTGGCGTTCTATCCTATTGTGTTTTTGAGAGATTAAAATGAGGTCTTATTATCCTATTCATGGCAACTGGTTCTAGTTTTCCTTTGTTGAAGCTGTATTAAGTTTTGCTTGTTATTGCTCTCTGTATTACTATTAATAATAATAATAATAATATTATTATTATTAATATACATATATATATATATATATATATATATATATATATATATATATATATATATATATATATATATATATATATATATATATTGCAGCCACCTGATCTTGAACGTCTAATTAGAGACCAGATTATATTATATGTAATCCGTGGACAGCACACCAAATGAGCATGGAGAAATAAGACGGCGAAACTCAAGCGTACCGTTTTAAAATCAGACAGGCAAAAATGATTATATTGATGTTTGAGTTCATGGGGCTGGCATTTCATAAAAGAATATGCAGGCGCACAGATTTGTATTTGAATGCTGGTGTGATATCATTCCAGAAGTTCGTGTTCTACTAGATCACCTAAATGCAGGCACAGCAGATACCAGTTTAGAAAATATTAAGGTATTAACTCAGCAAAAATTACACTCAGAGTGGTACATGAACGAATAATAAGAAAGCACGACTAGAACAAGGCGAGGAAACTCAGAGGCAAGAAACATTTTCTTCGTTGCATAAGGCAATAATAACACCAGGAACACATAAGGGTGCTTACATTACTGTTGCATTGTCAAGATATAAACATCGTATTCAAATTTAACCTACGCGTCGTCATTACAATTTGTGTTATATATTTTGTACAATATTAGTCTAGCAATTTTTGCTCTATATCAAGTTCAGCAAAAATATTTGGCGCAATAATGTTATCTGATTGGTTTTATAGTGGCCGTAAGCCATAGTGCCGACAACATATTTAGGATGAATCTCTTATCATCGTAGCCCGATAGCCTATTTTATTTTAGCATGATTGTACTTAGCACGTCATTGTCCGAACGATAAGAATTCATTCTTACTCAATGCTTCTCACCAGAGAGCGCCGCCACTTAGTCGTCGTACGTGTTGAAATCTTTATATTTTTCTTTATTCCTTTTAGCACATTTTTCTGAATCGTCACATAATTTTAGCCAGTGCATTTTACTTCTTTGTGCAATGACCTTTTCGATCTCTGCCATAAGTTCTTCTTTGAACTTGCCTACAATTCTGTATAGCTGATATCATAGTATTTATTTAGTGGATTGCATTCTTCTCTAGGACAACTAGAAAAATCAAAATTGTTCATCATCGCAAACAAGTCATCGTTAGTATTTTCTGCCCTGATTTTCGTAGCAAAGTGAGTCCGTATCTGTAAGCCCATAGCCAGTTCGTATAATTGCAGCAGAGAGGAGCATTTGTCAATTTCGTTGGCAGCTACGTTTATCGTGGTTGATTTTATCACGTCGGTACTCTTGTGCGTTAAGCTTTAAACTTATCAATATCATCACCAAAACAGAATCAACTGCGTGCATTTAAACACGACAGTAAAAATAAATTGCTTCCTCCAGAATTTTGTTGATAGTTTCAGAGAAATATTGCATTTGCGTCTTTGTTCGGATTCGTCCGAGAATCGGTCGTTTGAGGATCGCCATAAACATGTAGTAAGTATATTGAATTATGTGCCGATAAGAAATGAAAATCGATAAATACCGTCACGTTCAGCCTTGACACGTGATCCCGTTATCATGTTTCGTCCACTTGGCTGTTCTAGATGTAGCTGTGCGTGGTAGATCTGAAACCTTTAGTCCTTCGACCTCTTTTCTGAAGGTCTCAATAACAGCAATAAATGGTTGAATTCCAACTATGTATCTCCATTAATGAATTCTTTGCCACATTAAGATCTACACGAAGACGCGAGATCTGGTGAGATATTGACCGGTCATCAAGGGCGACATCCAACCGCTCAGTAATTTCACTTCGGATATCATTTATCTTGTCAAGCAACGTATCTTTTTGTCGCCGCATCATTGTTACTGACAGCTTCGCGCACGAGTACACTACAGTTGTTGTTCATGTTGCAATCACATGTCACTGAGTCGCCGGTTTTTGTAAGTCAGCGTTATATTTCCTCGCAGATTGTTTTCATGGACACACCAGAGTCCCTGAGATTTTCATGGTCACACCGAGTCCTGATTTTACTAATCTGATTGATCTCAGGAAAAATTTCAGACGTGAATCCTAGCAGCTATGTAATGATATCGGTCCATTTAATGTTACCGGTTTTCAGTTGTCCATTTGATTTTGAAAAACCTCATCCAGGCCAACCCCGGCAAGATTCCTTATATTGGCTAAATCATCTTTAGTGACAAACGCTCACGTGTCAGTGGTGGGTCCTGAACGAATAAGTTCAAGAACGTTTGGACAAAAATGATCCTCTTATTTACGAATCCAAAGAGCAGCACCCAACAATCCTCAGCTGACTACTATTACGACTCTATGGTCTTAAACTAAGTGACTAAAAAGGGAGAAACCAACAAGTATTTATTTTCCCAGAATACAAAATGAAAATTTAAAAAGAACTTACAGTATCTATTTGAAGTCCAATATTGAAAGTGTTGATGTGTATGTAGTCTCAAATGCGCTAATGTGCCAGTGGCCTGGAGTGTGATGATATACTAACCGTCTTTTGATATATCACAATAATATAATACAAATGTCCGTAATTGAATTCACTATAATTCCAATTTAATGTTTTAGTCCAAGAATATTATTGAGCAGTTTGTAATTCCAGTGAATAGTAATTTGAATAAATAAATCCACCCAAATCAAAAACTGAATACAACAATAAGACTGATTCTGCGTGAGATGTAAACAACATATAAACACAGTAATAGAGTCAGGAAGTAGGTCAGTCTTCTCTATAATCATTCAAAGTTGTCAACAAGTTTAGGAATTTCCAAGTGAAAAGCTTAATGTCCTAGACTCAGATAAAAATGAACATGTTTACCATTAATAGTATTGTAAATAATCAATCCACAATCATAGAGAAAAATTTAGCTATGTATTCTGTTGTTAACAAAAATAAATGTCACTTGTCAGGTTCACCATGAACTTGATTTTGGACATGGTCAAGTATTAAATACAGATGTACATAATATTTGATCATTAAGAAAAGCTAAAAAATGAATGCAAATTAAATATACATAACACTACCTATACCATGAGAATTCCTCTTCGGAGCTATTTAATACCCGACATTTAATCGAAACGATTGCAGCTATTCAATGATCTCTTTTGTGAAAGACTTGGAGAAAGCCCGCAAAACTGTACTGATCAAGTACTATAAACTTGTTCATCGTCTTAACATGGATTTTATTCTGACGGCAGAATAATGTCAGTTACTTTTTCTCTCAGTTTGTTTTCTTTCTTTCTTTTTTTGAAGATACACTGATCTGGCTCCTATGAAAGACATTTACAGATTCGGGCGATTGTATTAGTATTTTCGTTGTCCCGTGAAATTGAACGAAGGCTGAATTTATTATTTGTGTACTCAGACGTAGTCCCCTTCTTTACTCAGTTTCGCTCCGCTACTCATAGAGTCGTTCCTTTCAAAGTCGATTCTTTCATCGCTGCTAACGAAGAAAGTGGAACAAGTATCACGTTTCAACGTGAATTTGTGCATCTGCATTATCTTCCTGTCAGTAAATTGTATGTGGCTGTGGCAATATTAGAATTAAGGAGATTTTGGACAAAATATTCTTTTTCGAATGGTTAATAACGGTGAAACTAGTTTTGAAAACTATTTTCCTGTGAATTGTTAAACCAAGATGTAACTTGTGTACCAAGGAGTCGCTCGACAAAGCTGACATTGTTTAGTAGATATGATAAAATCAGCTTTTCGTTCGGTAGCACCCGCCTTAAAAACCGGTGGTAACTTTTGGATTTCATGCTTTAAGAAATGCCGCTTATAAGCAAGGAAAATAATTGTTTCAAAAGGTCATCATTGACAAAGTCGAAAGGAAGCTTTCATGAGAGCATGAAACAATGTGTTGGTTCAAAATGGACAAAACCTTTTGGGTCGCCGAAACATCCTTATAAATTCCCTTAACACTTCTGGCCAAGGCATTACTACTTCTACGCCACAGCAAAATCGAGGCAGAATGAGACGTCGAAACCCCTTTAGATCCTATAAACACGATCACAAAAAGAATAAGAAAAGAAGAACAGGAACAGTCAGAGAATTGGAAGTGTTTGATTACTAACTGCAGAAAGAGAACAAATATGTACCGAGATTCTTGCAAATGTTAGAAATCAGAACTCGATCTGTCTGTCATGCTGCCGACGATGATGACGATGCAATAATCCCAATGGGTAGAATTTCATCCTGTGTCGTCATTGAGTACCCCACCCCTTATAGAATTTGAAATCAAAGGACAAATCGAATATGATCTCGATCTGAATAGCCGTCACTTATAGCTTAAAGTGAAAAGTCTCAAATGGACAAACACCAATGCGGGCGCCTATGCTAGAGTGACTCCCGTTGACTATTTCATGAATTCACTGTTCAGCAAAGTGGATGTGTAATTCAATAACAAATTGGTTAGCAGCAACTTGGATACTTACCCTTAACGTTCTTACCTGGAAAATCTCTTGACGTACATAAAAGAGGCCAAAAACACACATCTAGATGCTTCCATCTGACGCTGAATGCTGTGATGTAGAAGTAGTAATGCCTTGGAAATCTGACACTCTGGATAAGTTCAACGACTGAACGTTGATTGCAGATGATGACGCAGACCACAATGTAGGATAGAAACAAAACCAAACAATGCCGCAGTTTAGAACTGATGGATCGCTTGCATTTGCACATGTCGTTGCAAGACAAATATTTGTTAAATAAAGTGGATGTACGCCTGAGACTAAATCGAAGTATTACTGTGTTTGATTTGATGGTAATTCTAAAGTTTACAAAACCATTATCGGAGAAGCCAAACTTTATGTGTGCTGTGTAGACGATTTACCTAAAATGGCGAAAAACACCAAACTTTCAGCAGAACGACCGCCACGTATCCGATACGACGAGCGAAAGTGGAAACATTCGCCATTGATTGTGGACTCCAATCCAGGATCGAAGATCATTTAATCCAACGACATCTGCCCAAACGTTTGTTCATTGCTATCGTCAGCAATGCAACCCTCGACGGAGCAATCAATCATAATCCTTTCGAGCTCCGAGATTTCAACTTGTCCAAGATAGAAGTCTCTCGAGACGGACAAATATTATATACCAGATCCTTTGAACCTAGATTGTCCAGAAAAATTACTTGAGATCTTAACTGAAGCTGTTTGAATCCACATGACAGTTTGGTACCAGCAGCAACTATTGTATTTCATACTATGATTATGCAGGAGGATATGCTTTGTGGGGATTTGATTTCACTCCAGACCAAAGCAGCAATGAAGGATATTTCTCCTTTATAAAATCGGGCCAACATGGTGTGGAATTTTTGCAGTATCTCTGGCCAACAAAGTGAACACCATCCTGTGTGCAGAATTTGACATTACTCTGGAAATCAACAGCTCCAGAGAAGTGATCCTAGACTATTAGAAACGATGGAACACAAAGAATCTATGGGATGAGGCTATGAGGGTGATTTTTATTCAGAAGCAAAACACAAAAATATAGTCGTAATGTCAAATAGGCAGAACAAAGACAACATTTAATCTCCTGCTTTGCTCAGGGCATGTCTGAAAGAATTACAGGTCTAACCAGACAAAATTGTTGTGGATGCCAATGTGACCATCCTAGTCAGACCCACCATGACAAATTATGATCATGAATCAAGAAGAAAAGTTGAAAGAATATTTGAAAAAGGCATGGACTCTCGTCTCAGTAGAGAAGATTTTGAGAAAGTGGTATAAAGACCTGAGTGGCCATTCCCTACCTCCCTTGACTTATCTGGAGACCAGCCGCATATAACCTCTCTTGCAACAGAGTAATGAGACTTATTTGAAAACCTTTTCAGCGAAAATATCAGGTGTGAGTTGATGATCTATCATTACCTGTCAGCAAAACAAAAGAACAAACGGGATAATGGGAAACTTCATTATTTTCTGACGCACAGTACATACACAGTTTCTTGGAATCATGTGATGCGTGCTAAAAATGAACACCATCATCGCAAACCTAACGCGATTCAAGTCTATATCATCAACACAGACGAATTTATCTACCAGGATCCCATCTAGTAGCTGTCTACTTTCCCAACGATCACAGTGTGGAATATTTTGATTCATATTGATTACCTCATCTTGAAGACGACATCACTGACATTATGAAAAGAAATGCAATATCTACTCGATTCAATAATGTGAAATTGCAAGGAGCAGGATCCATGGTGTGTGGACAATATCGTAGTATTTTCTTCATCAGTCGTGGATTTCCCTTAGAACGTTTAGTGACTTGTTATGATCGTGAGAGCTCTACAAATGATAATAAGTTGAGAAATGGTTTTGAGAACATTATGACTTTTGTCTTTAGCTCAGAAACGATGTTGCATCGATGGCAAAATGACAGTGTCTTAGACCATTGGAAGTCAAACTTTACTCTTTTTACGACTTTAGGGTTTTAAATAAAGTAACTGAAAGAAGCAAAACCAACCAGTATTGTAAAACTTAACAAATTATTTAATTATCTAAGTTATAAAATGAAAATTGAAGAGAAACCTACAGTAATGTGAATTAATTCCAAAATAATCCTAAAAGTTCTATACTAGGTAAAAAGAAATAGAGGTTTCCGAATGAATTCCATATTTGAATGTGCTGATATGCCAATAGCCCTGAATATCCCTACCGTCTTGATGTAACACTACGAAGTAATCCAGAATGGGATATCTTGAATTAATTCACAATAATTCCAGTCCAAACAGTCATATGGGCACTTTGTAATTCCAATAAATAATTTAATTTAATATATCATTTAAATAAATGATTCTCTCAATTAAATCTTAACACAAAATTACATACTTCTGCAGACTGAAACAAAATTTAAACAAGAATAGAAAATAGGAATTATAATGAATTAATTGTTCTCTTCTTCCTCTTTATATACATCCCTACGTAACTTAATTCGCAATAAAATTTAATCCTCTAATGGAAAATTGCCATAAACTGTAAACAAGTTCATTATACAGAACCCGAATCCAAATAAACAACCTATAGATCATTGCCCTAAAATAGAACCAACACTCGTGGACAAAAATTAGTTATGTAAGATCTTGTCTACAAATGATCGTTACAATCTATAATTACATATAGGTATACATAACACTCTACATCGTTGTCAGCCTTGTCAATACGTTCACGTTTAATATTGTTTGTTTCATTGTATTCCTGTTTTGTGTTAGAGAAGCTGCTTAATATTATTAAACATGTTCATTTTTTAAAAGGAAATGGTGTTGTGTTGTTTTTAATGATTCAAAACATAACTTGTATGGACATGCTCTTTCACATTTTCTCAATCTGTCTTGGTCATGTATTCCATCACGTATGTACATTTTCCATATAAAGCGGTGCGTTGAAAAGTGTGGCCACCCATCGTTTACTCGTCAACTGTGAAAAATGATCTCGAATATTAGAAGACATGGTGCACCTACACTGGATTCGGCATCACCTGATCCAGAAAAACACGGATAGGAAGGAAATCGTCTTCTTGAAAATAGCGATGGACTAAACATAATGTCCTGCGCGAGGAAATTATTAGAAAAAAAAAAGAAAAAAAAAAGAAGACTGTGAGAAGATAGGAACAGGAAAGGCAACAGCAGTAGCAGCAACTAAACTAAACTATGTTTTACCCCAAAAACAGACATTTGAAGAAGAAAATAACCTCTCTTGGAATAGCCAAAGAATATGTCAGAGAGGTGATGCATGGGGAAGGTCAGAGGAATAAGTCGGTGTGGGCCGAGAAAAGGACACTGAAGGAGAAGGTGAGGAAATAAAGGGAGCGGCAGAAGAGGGAGAGGCAATTCCCTCTTCGCAGTGCCAACTGGACGAAGATCCATGAAACGTTCCGACGGATGAATCATCCAGACTGGAATTCGCAGGAAAAGGAAGACTGTGAGAAGGTGGAAAGCTAGCCTTGTTTTAGGCTCGTACTGTCGATAGAAACATCATGGACGCAAAGATGTGCGGTGAGTGATACCAGTCCTTGGATGTGCAGTGGAGTCTGGTGATAGAAAACCCCAAATACCCTTTTCATGTCCACCCAGATCTGTAGAAAAGATTGATATTAATCTTATTTGCCAAAAACGTTTGTATTTTATGTCTTGTATATGTTGTTTTTTTTTTTCGTGTATGTCGATGCTGTTGATGTCTAAAACCCCCTTTAAGTCTTCTATCTCTGTGTGATAGTATGTTTTATGTATATAAAGGTATAGTAGTGTGTTTATGAACTTGTTATTACCCTTCCTTGTGTGCGTTATTATGTGTGTATCTGAAAGCGTTTGTGTCTATTTCATCCCCCTTTGCTAAACATTCTATCCCATCTTGTGTGATAGTATGTTTGTATATTAATGTGGAAAAGTCTGTTTCAAAACTTCGTACCATTTACGTTGGCTGGCAAAGGTGTGTGTTAGGTTTGAAGGGGTGTATGCTTGGGTGGTAAATAAAACTAGTAACATCAGGGCCAGATCGTTTGGGAGGGGAAGGGTTTACAGGGTTTGAAATTTGACTGTCGTTTTATTCTTACGCACGTTTATTGGGCATTCTGCACACTCTGAGTAAATAGACACAGACTTTTGCTTTGGTGCCCTTTCAAGGAAAGTCAGGGCCCTTTTGAAATGTTTGAACCCCTCTCTCTCTCCCCAACATTTAACCTGTTCCGGCCCTGAACATTTCCATTCCTTTTTGACACTATAATACTATTCCCATGTAATAACTATGTATCATTATAATATATGATTTCCCGTATGACCCCATATCTCCCCCCCCCCATATTAACCAAAGGGAGCCTATATAATTATAATACTACCACCATTCGCACCATGCAACTATTCACACGTACAAGTTCATGTGTTGGATGACCGAATCGCTGGAAGTAAGGTTTACATTCGCCACATGTGAGAAACCTAGGCAGATAACACGCGACCATGTTAATGCTGACAACATCATATGGGGTATGCCAAAGACCGCCAAGCTCATATTCTACACAAGATCATTGGACATCCTCCAGAAACTCTTTAGAGTGGCTCTCCAGTTGTGTTATTTTTAGCTGCGAAAAATGTAGGTCATGGACAGTAGTGTTAAATTGGGCGTTTTGTCCGTTTTTGCCCTTTTGGGCCCGTTGATTCACGTCACAACCTCTATCTCCCATGAAGTTGGCAAGCATGCAGCATTCTATGAGCATTCTATGGCTGATTAGCCATAAGGCACGAAATTGAAGAGCGATGGGGGATAGAGGTCCATGACATGTATCAGAGCCCAAAAGGGCAAAAAGTCAAAACTGACCAGATTAATACTACTCATATTATGTACAGCCCAAGGAATGATTAGAATGGAGAGCAGATTGAGTACAGAATCTGCATACGTCAGGTCGCTAGGCAGCCAGAACAGGATCGATCAATATTTGCCCAGGCTATACAAAGTTTTCTGTGTGATTATATCTGAGGCAGATTGTATAAAAATGGCCGAACTTGCGTGCGTTTAAAATCAAAGAGAGGTAAGCTATTTTGATTTAAACTGCAACGCAGATAGAACAACGTTTTGCTAATATTAAGCGTGCTGGAAATATCCGGTTATTTTCCATTTTAGCTCATAAACGGAGGAGCCCATCACGTGATTTCCAAAGATTTCTTAACACTTAAGACATCGTTTTCATTTACACTCTCAACGCAAGCTATAGCCAACCGTAAAAACGAAGGTACTGTACTGTCAGACAGAAGATGGCTGGTTCGATCTAAGTTTCCGATAAGTTTTTTATAAGTAGTTTTATAAGTAGGGCCACTACCGACTCTGGCTGGCGAAATTGAAGGCCAAATCTCTTGATTGCAAGATCGATTTCAGTAATGGATACGTGGCACACATAATCTTTGAATTGTATCTCCAACTGATTTGGAATGCGCACATTAGTTGACTGTAAAACCTCACAAGCTTAGAATTAGTCGCATGCCAAATATTTCAGAGAACCATTTCCAAAGCACAGCTTGGACGGAGAAATTTCCTTTTAATGTTAAGAATGAATGTGATATATAACGACAAAAAATGAGGTTGATGCTAGTAATATTTTGAGGGAGTTTATGGAGGTTTCAAGCAACGGTATCAAACTACCAAGCGACAAGGAAAGTCTATTATAGAGAATCTACGATCGCTCTATGGTTTGAGTTCATCATATCGATTTATCAAAGAAGCTCAGAGATTTATATGCGTTGCCAGAGACACATTGGGACCACATTGATAAATCAATTAACTTGGGAGTGACCTTATAAATTGAACGAAATAAATTCAAGCAGGCTTATGAGTTGAAGAAAAAACATCATATAATATGGTGCAAGAAAACGTAGAGTATATCACTAGAAGAAACTCAGCGCGAGTATAAGAGAAAATTAGCTATGGATACTGCTGAACATAAACAACCCAAATGTATTGATGAAATTTATCAAACGGTTGATTTTATTGGGTACGTATGACAGTTTGATAAAATGTATGTTGGTGCTGTATTCATCGATGGGTCATTTGATGTTATTGAAGCAGAATCTTCTCTGAAAGATATTTTATCCGGCGCTGCAAAGGAATTACGTTATAGGGACCCTGATATAGGCACACTGAATTATTTGACAAGGGCTGATTTACAATTTCGTGTTACTATTGGCGGACTCTACAGTTTTTATATAAAATACCATTAGAGGCTTATAAAGAGATACAACTCCAGCGACTGGAAAAAAAATTTCATCCACTCACCCACTGTCGGAATTTTATGAGCCCCCCTTTAAGTTCAGAGAAGCAGCAATCATATCTAAGATACAGAAACGCTCCAGCGTGTTTAGAATCATTGGATTTGATGCTCCAAACGGTAGTATGCGACTTGGTGCAATACTTAGTGATGGATCATTTGAGCTTATTTGAACCGGAATGAATTTAAGACACATTCTCCATGAGTTTATGCATACATACATACATGCATACATACATACATACATACATACATACATACATATACATATATATATATATAATATAATATATATATATATATATATATATATATATATATATAATATATATATATATAATATATATACTATATATATATATAAGCTCAATAGCATTGGGACGTAACAATTGCAAAGGTGTATGCCTTAGAAAATATGGATTCTGCGGCAGAACATGCCACAATGAATATTGTTAAGCATGCATGGTAGTGTTACGTACTGGCCCATTCGTTCGACCATGCCTTATCTGTGGCATCGGAGTCAGATCACGTAATTAGCTCTGCCGGCCACTTGGATCTGTTCGCGAGTATTACAAAGCACGAAAAACATCAACCATCTGATTGAACAAACACATTTGATTGAACACACATGTGACTGCATAGACAGATAAAGAAATAACTGATTTCATAGCTGGGACGAAAGCAATACCATTTTCTGGTTGTGGTAAAATACAAAAATTAAAACAATATTTTGAGCAGATTTCTTAATTAGAAACGGTTTTTCTTTATATAGGCATACCTATAGTGCCTCAGCCAAAGAAGATCGTGCAACAGCGTAGAATACACATACCAAATCGTATTTGAAAAGCAGACATACTTGAATTATTGAAACCCATACTTGAACCGAATCCGCCACCGGTCACTAATACACCACTGGTTGTTAATGAAAAAGCAACGATACAAGAACTAAAACACTTTGCATGTGAGCTTAATGTAGAAATACCAAGTGGTGCAAGAAACGCTGACATACTTGAGATTTTAGACGCGTTTGAACAGAACCGCATTCGTACTAAGGATGAAAAACACCCTCTTCGTGATGATCGAAACCCTCTTGCATCTACTATTACTAAAGAGCATGTTCGTGACAAAACATAGCGGTAACAAGTGCCTGATTAGAAGTTCACTAGCTTAGTGATATTTTCGTCTTAATCTTTGGCTATATTTCGGCTGTAGTATATCACCGCATATCAATTTTGATTTAAAATTTATCAAGGAATCAATTGAAAGGGAAATTGGTAGATGACACTGTTTAAATGTGCAATATTAACATAACATCGTTGTGTGTACCCTTTTCCTTCATCTTCACCTACTAGTAAAAATATTTGTAAAAATAATTATATGACCGAACTGGTGCTTAAGCTTGAACACAAGATAACGGCTGCTATAGTTCAAATCGAAAGTATTAGTAAAGTAAATTGTATCACTAACAAACAGAATATTAAATGAATAAATGTGCCGCGGTTAGATTAACTAGATCTCTCCATATGATGCCATTTGTTTGATCACGGGACAATATGGCGTCGGCGTTCACCTGACTTCGTATAGCGGAGTGCAACGCAAGAAGCATACGAAGCAAGGAACCAGACTAGAAGCTTGTTCCGTTGCTTAACCAACAGAACAATCATCACGGTAAGAAATATCCATGCCGACGTTGCATGCAGGTGTTTAGCACCCAACAACCGATTAACGTCAACGACTTTTACTGTGGTGGTATCAGTGAAAAACCGCAACGAACTATATCGCCAGAACCAGGTAAAAACACTCTCAAATTCTGCAACGAAAGATTGAGTTCCTTATATCATCTACACTGACTTTAAATGTCTAACGTTCCAGTAATAGACGCGACCACGTCTATCTCTGAGTCCAACCCAAAAACTCAGATCGCTGACCAGCAATCATGCGGATTTTGTTACATAGTAGTTAGGTGTGATGGCGAACTGAGCCACCAGTATTGTATCGTCGCAAGGACACTGATAGGTGTTTCTTAAGTTGCTCAAGGTTAACGCGAGCTGTATTCGAGAACAGCTTGATTCACCTGCAGACATGTTTATGACTCATGATAACATTCGTGAGTGTTCCTAGTCACTCATTCCTGGATCTGTGATCAAAAGGCAAACCCTTCCATATATGGAAATGAAAGTTCCGGTTCCAGTTCTATAGTTGTGATCACTGTCACATCACTGGTTCTTATAGAGGAGCTGCACACAACACATGTAATCTACAATTGAAAATTTGCCCCAACAAAACAGAAATCCCTGCATTGTTTCATAACTTACGTGGGTATGATAACCACTTAATAATGCAAGCAGTATCCAAAGCATCAACTCACCGATAAGCGTGATCCCCAACCACAAAGAAAATACATTACGTTTAGGCTCGGACAATTACGGTTCATACATTTGTTACAGTTTGTGAATTCGTTTTGCAGAAGTTAGTGGGCAATCTAACAGCGGATGAACTTAGCAATCACTGGTCAATGCCATCTAAACAACACGGACATGCTGACGAGAAAAGGTGTGTATCCATACGAGTACATCAGCGACTGGAACAAATTTGCCGAAACTATGTTGCCACAGAGCGAAGCGTTTTGTACATCGCTGTCACGTGAAGACATTTCAGAGGAAAATCAGTAGCACGCAAATAAGGTTTGGTCTGCATTCAAGTGCATAAAAATGGGTGACTATCACGAGCTATATTTGCGCACCGATATGTTATTGCTCGCTGATGTGTTTGAAAAATTTCGTGACACTGCCATGTACGTGTACAAGCTCGATCCTGCACATTACTTCTCATCATCGGGAGTGGCTTGGGATGCGTTGTTCTCCAAACCCAGAATCGAGTTGGAATTGTTCACCGACATCGATATGCGTTTGTTTATTGAGCTATCACATCGTGGCGGGTTTTCTGTGGTGGATCACATATATGCACGCGATAACAACCCAAACTTGCACGAGTGTAACCCCGCTGCCCCGAACAGTCACATAATGTATATAGATGTTAATAACCTTTATGAAAGGGTAATTATGCACGGCTAACGGTTGGTGAGTTTCACTTGATTGACCCCACACACATTGACCTGCACAAACACGTGTGTGATTACAGCATCAACAATGACCTCGGATACTTTTTTGAATTTGATCTAGTATACCCTGAACATTTACATGAGGCGCACAACAATTAGCCGCTGATCCCCGAAGCGTTGTCAGTGTCTCTTACGTGGTTGTCCCTCATATCACTGCTTGATCATTGATGAATCCAGGCGCAAATACACTGAATCCAAAAACTAGTATCAAGTCTTATGACCAAACTCAATTATGCACTGCTCGTGCAAAGCCTCCAACTGTATCTGCGATTTGGTATGCGTGTAACCAAGATCCATAGAGTGCTTGAATTTTACCAGAACGATTGGATGGCATCGTATATCCAGATGAATACGCATCTAAGAACTAAGGCCACCACTGAGTTTGAGAAGCACTTTTCCAAATTCGTGAAATAATTTAATATTCGGAAAAAACAATGAGAATCTGCGGAACAGAATTTGAGTCAATCTAGTCCGTGATAGTGAACAAGATAGGCTTCGAAGGTTCATCGCTCAGCCGTGATTTGAATCCAGAAAAATCTTTCATAGTGGACTTGTTGCCATTCACAGTAAAAATATCAAAACTCAAGCTATCAAAACCACTTTGTGTTGGCTCATCCGTGTCGGACTTGTCGGAGCTGCTCATGTACTAGGTTTGCTATGATAATATCAAACCGTGGTACCAGGATCGTGTCAAGATGCCGTACAGTACCATCACTGACTCGCTGCTGATGCACATCACCATCAACGACATGTACGCGGACATGGCACAACCAAGTTTAGTCAATGAATTTGACACAAGCGATTATCCGAAAGAACATCCATTGTTTAGTATCATTAATAAAACGGTTGTTGGTAAGTTCAAAGACAAATGCTCGGGGAAACCATTCGAAGAGTATATGGTACTATGACCTAAAATTTACTCGATTATAGTTGGACCACACGCCTCTGAAATAAAAAGAGAGTGTAAGATGTTTCACAGGTGATTGTGTAAAAAGATTTAAAACACGAACTGTACGTGGAATGTCTTCGAGACCATCGTGAATTCGCACACACAGAAAATATGATACATTGCATGGGTGTATACCGATGCACCAAGGTGAGTTTGTTCCCGCTTGATATCAAGCGATAGATAATCCCCGATGGAATCACCATCATTGCGTTTGGCCATCATGCTATTGTGAATGACACGTCCACTAGTTCATCAACCTTTGGTCCACCAGAGGGTGGTACCAAATGATAACCTGTTGGTTGTCTTGGAGTATCAATCCGTTCTGAGACAGGAAAGAGATCGACGGACCATACTGAGTCATTAGCACGACGTTGTCCACTTTCTAACTATCTAGGTGCATACAGATACCGAACAAACGTATTTCCGAGTGGTTGTAACAGTACCGGCTCGAAGTAACAGTGACAGTTTTTGGACGAATCTCATTGGTTGGTTTTTAATCCAGTCGTGCATGTGACCTCATTGTTCAACTCTGCTATAACTAATGGAAGACCTTGTTACCCATTCCTGAGACCGCTCAGGTGTCATTAGGAATTCCTGGACGTACTGATGACCTAATAACCGTTCTACAAGAGTGCAATTAAATAGTTCCATTACAGCATGGCCGTGATGAATGTTGACATGTCCGACAGGTACTCGTTTGATTAACAACGCAGCAACATATCCAATAAATTCTATCGAGATCCACTTGTAACAGTCGTAGTCATGTGAGTGGTCCGTGTGCAAAAATTCACTCCAGTGCAACTGCGACACTTGCAGAATCTTGTGACGTCAACAGTTCCACTTGTTTTTATCTACTAGCAGCATCGACAATGGTTAACGCGTACTTCTAGGTGTGCAATCTGCCTTATCGATCACGGACACGATCTTGTGGAAGAGATAACAAATCTGCCTGATGAACCTCATTTGTTATTTGGACATCAAACCAAGCATATGAAATGTTTCTCGGCACTGACAGGTAAATTTGCCACAACGTTTGTTTAGCCAACCATGCTCGAACAACCCCATGAGTGACCTTTGAGGCACTTGCAAATTTTCCACGGCAGCTTCACCTCTCCGATACCCACCTGGACTGTAGAATATTTTTGATAATGACCGGCATTTTGTGCCCATTGCTTATATCAGAATAATTTACTTTTAATGAGTGTCTCCAAGTTCACGTTAACTTCTTTGTTCCACATTGAACACAAGTTCCAGTAATCGCAGCTCCTCCATTACGTGTTTGAACTCGAGGTCAATCTGCAGTAAGTGTTTTTGCAGACATGATTATATTGTATTCTGTATTTATTCAATGGCATCACGAAAAAGTACATGTGCAGATGCTTTTGGAAACATCAAGGAGTTTTCGGTTATTGACTTCTCTGCACAGGTAACACATAAACCGCCCGAGTATGGTGATAAAACTGCAGGTTCCGTATTTCTAAATTCAGTTCGTGCACTGATCATTTGCCCTGCTGGATCAGGTACAACTCATCTGTTGTGAATATGATTCTAAGATGGCTAAAGTGGGATTGGTTGTATTTGATTCCACCATCGGCTGATAACCAGCTGTATTATGACGTTTTAAAAGATTTTCAAAAAGCGCTGACAAGATTGGCAACATAACGAGATGAAAAGCTTCTACTGGTTTCTTCTAGACCATCGATGAAGCACCTACCATTGACAATTTGGATGCAAACGAAAACTATCTTGTTGTTTACGACGATGTGATGCACCAAGTCAATACCGCACAAATATTTTCATGAGGCCAACACAAAAACACCGATGTCATCTGTTTGACTCAACGATACGCACATGTACCTAAAACGATCCATGACAACTGTAACACGTTGGTGATATTTCGTGGCATTGACGCGCCATGGTTTTGGAAATATTCGTTGGACCTGGTGTGCCCCCGACCACACGTGCGATCAATTTCATGACATATTTGAGCGGATCACTAGGATCCGTATAGTTCCCTCACCATTGATACGAATGAAACTTGCAAGGGTAAATATCGTGCGGGTTTGGGCACGTCAGTTTAACATTTAAAAAGAACAACATTCATATAAAATGCCTGCCAGTGATGATATAGAAGAGCATGGGAAGCGACACACTGAATCTGCTCGTAAATACCAGGAACTGATTCAAAATGTTATAGAAGACCGCAAAAAAGTCGAAGATGTGCTACAGTCACGACAAACTGCACGAGAAGACCTCAGAGCGGGTTTTGAACAAAAATTTGCACCGCTGATTACACCCACAAAGGAAATTGCCGGACGTGCCGATCATATTAAAAAGGCCACAAGAGCAAAGGCAGAACAAGTAGCAACGCTAACAGGAACAGAAGAAGAACTAGGTCCAATTCATAAAATAGCTAAATGCACTAAGGCTATCACAAAGGAACTAAAGAAACGGTATAGACTTTGAAACAATCACCAGCGCGCCCTGCGGTCAAAGAGAAGGAGGCTAAGGCTATGACACCATCCAAATATAAGCCAAAGTTGCCACGTGCTGGAATACTTCACGAGCTTGATCGTCAACAAATTGAAAAGGATACTCTAGCATTTGCAGCTAATTTTCCAAAAGATTGGACAAATTACGTGTGGCTGAGGATAGAGTTCGTTCCAAAAGGACAGCAGCTGATAATTAGGATAAGCGGCTATATCGGGAAAGGTTTAATGAGTGTTAGCAACAGGTGCAGAGTGGAATGAATTTGAATGTGAAGTGAAAAAAGTATCAAGGACGTCAAACTTGGAGTAAAGAAGCTAAGGAGACACAAGAGCAACAACAAAAACGCACACAAGCACCTGACTATCGCACAATCGAAGAAGAAGACGAACAATCTATCTTGATAGGGGAACAGGTAAAAACCTTACTCCAACAACGTACACCAAAGAAACAGAATAGTTTGTTGGACTATATGGCCCTAATGACCTTGCTGATCGATTGGAAACACTTTTGGGATCAGTTCGTGCGGCAAAAAACCCACCTCAAGTCAATAACGAGATCAAATCGAATCGTAAGCGATTCGCCACCAATGACCTCATGGATATATATATATATATATATATATATATATATATATATATATATATATATATAGAAATATATATATATATATATATATATATATATATATATATATATATATATATATATATATATATATATATATATATATATATCGCACACTGATGCATGAATTTGTTGAAGATATATATGATGTATACGATGAACGAAATTCATAAACAATGATGAGTTGATTTAGACACTCCGCGTTTGCGTGAAATATATGCTGCGATGCAACAGGTGGTTGTAAATACAGACCAGAGCGTTACCTCGATGATAGCAATCTCATCAACAGAACCAGAATTCAGTGTGACTTCATCTGCATCTGTTACCGCTGGTAAATCACTAACACTTGAGATTGCACTAGCAGTCCGAGTATATTACAGTTGACCTCTTATTCGATCACAACCGTTTGGTGGTCTCGACTCAAACAACTCATTTCCAGGAATGATGGAGCAATCTGGCAAATGTTTGAACTTCCTGCTGGCGCAGACGAAAAGAAACGACCAATGAAGAAATTCGAGGGAAAAAAAATTGCCTTGCTGACTGGTAAAGACTGTATAATCTTTATACGAGAGAACTCACACTTAGCTCCATTATCTGGATTAAATCTGCACCGTATGTGGTTGACATTGTACGGTCATCAATAAGATCAGTTTTAGGTTGGACTGACAACATTTCAGATGATAAACGATTTTTACGTGGGGGATATCATATCGCGTCTGATACTGTGACGATTACCTCAACGACGCAGATCAATATAACATGTGGTGCTGTCAGTGGTAGTTATGAAAGTCGATCTGAAACGGCAGGCATATTTGTTCATGGTTATATTCTGTTTGGATTTTCACCAACTTTGGACCCAGGTGATTTGATATCGATTACGCCTGCCAGCACCTGTTATCTTCCATGTCATAATAATCGACTGATACATATTCGCTTCACTCTTGTTGATCAAGATGGGCACGTTGTTGGTCTGCACGATGAAACATTAACGATATGACTGTGCATTAGACATCGACCTGACATTTAATATTAAAATGACGGTCGTACGTGGACATGTAAGACCTATACGCGTGGTTAGCGTGAGAAAACCCGTGTACATATTATGAAACTGGCCTTGGTGATATTGTTCGTCGATTGTTCACGGGCGCACCAAACGTGCTTGGGACTCTGGCCTAGCGCGCTGCACCAATCGCTAAATAAGTTACTTATATATGAGTGGTTGATAGCATCAAAAGTGATGCTGTAGATCGAATGAAACAACTGGGGTCAAATGCGGCTCAATCGCTTAGAGATCGACTACAGTGATTAGTGACTCAAGCACCGCCAAGCGGTTACACTACCATCAACAGAAACTATACCGCCTGCGATTCCTAAAATCATCAATGAAGCCGCTGGGTAACAATTGTCAAATTCAGTGATTACAAATCTTGCAATGGGAAGTGGATCACGGTTTGAGGACGGCAAAGCCGTCACGCAAAAGTTGTTAGGTGATTAAAAATACAATTGCCAGTACAGGACACGTCTAGTTTCTCCTTCCTTGTGAGACATTCTTGGAAGTTGAGGGAAAGCTGGTACGTGCCACCAATAACAACAATTACGATGCCAATATCCAACTTGGATTTTTTCAACAATGGAATCACGGCTTTGTTTACCAGTGTAGCCACAAAAATTATTGGACTTGCCAGATACAGCGATGATTACACGAGAACAGCTGGCCCCATTATGATGTTTGTCAAAGATACAACTGATGCAGATAATAGACCTAATACGTTTGGAAACGTTAGAAGATGTGCAAACGCCTGCTGTAATCAGCGCCAATGCCAATTTCAATTTTGGATTTACACAGCGTCGATCACAACTTCAAAGAGACTCTTTGAAGTTTTCGTGCGCTATACCCCTGATGCACATCTTTGGGTTTTGTAGAGATGTTCGCATAGTTATTTGTGGCACAAATCACACAGTCATCTTATTTCGTAAGAAGAAAGTCAACGATACAGTTCTGGCGTACGGGAGTGCTGCTGGTAAAGTTGAGTTGTCAACATTGACTTTATGGATGTCTGTGCTTACTCCTTCATTGACTACAGATTCACGTTCGTTATGGATTATGCAGTCGGGAACCGCTTCAACGCTATTGTTTCTCGCACATACCACAGATGCACACCCACCAAGTGATATTACGGGTCAATTTATATAACCAATAAGTGCCCAATATGGTCTTGCCGCACCAAAACAGGTGTTTGTGGCGTTTCAGCTTGCAGCACGAGATGATGAACAAGAGCAGAATAAAATGATATTGATAAACTAGGTCTGACTGACATTTCTCTGCAGTTAAACAGTAATCAGGAACCATCTGAAGAAATTTCAGCTTCACCATGCAGAAAATCAAACCGTACGTGCATATCACAATCTGTGGTCGTATATGGACGTCATCAAAACATCTACACCGATCTGCAAATTTCCTAAAAATACTTTCGTACGGTGTGTCCGATTTATTACTTTTCATTTGAGCACCTATACTTGTTTAGACAATCCGTTTTCGATATGCATTTTCATCCACGTGTTGTGACGCTGGAACTGGTTATTGCTGTTATGCTGTAATACTTTCTGACAAGACTCTGTTGCTGGAGGGTGCTGGTGGTCGAATAAGAGTTATCGATGCACCTGTGGAAAATACATAATTGAATGTATTGCGTATTTAAATAATGTCCTATCACGAAGTGAAGGTCAGCCTTAATGAAAATCAACTTCCGAAAATAAAAATCGCAATAAAAAACAACTGTGGGGTCACACTAAAACTTTCTGCAGCAAAATTGACCGGAAATGGCCCCGTGTGGTTAACCCAAATATAGTTCGCTAAGCAAATGCAGCCAAACAAAACAATACTTCAGTAACACTAAAATTATCCAAGTCAGAGGTGACACAAGGCAAGAGATCGGTGGAATATTTCCATTCCTTACAACGATTTCAGTGTTGTTGGCAGCAGCGGCTCCAGCAGTTACAAAGGCTGCAGTGTTAGGGGTTGTCGGAACTGCGTCAGGAATGGCGCTAAAAATGGCAATCGGTGGTCATATAAAAAGAAAGAGATCTTCGATTACCTTGTCGTAGAAGATCACACCGTTACCCAATCTTAATCTACTCGCGATGGCTAAATCAATCAAACATTTTCGTGGTTGTGTGTACTGGATCGTTCACCACCTCCGCAAGCACTTCTTGATTTCACATTAAAGTAAATAAATTAATTACATAAAATGTCTATTAACATTTAGAACGTTACTCAGCCCGATGAAGCGGTGCTGATGTGGATCTAAGCAGATGTGCCACCAAAGCTTATTAGAATGAGTTTACTAGTCGTGTTGTTGTTGTTGTCACTGATGCATGTGAGATCGTAATTTTTGAAGATCAAACTGGTAAACTTCAAACGTCAAACGTAGACATTAAAAATATTATTGTGAAGCTCAAAGGCAGCTTTGTGGTAAAGAACCTGGCTGAGATCACTGAAAACGGGGAACCAGAAACAGCGGCGTGTCGGTTGCGTTTATCAAAGACTATGTCGATACAGATAATATTGCAATAAGAGAATAGGTGAATGAAGAAATCGCTCACGTGCCGGCAAAACCACGCGTAGTAACGTCTCCGGGCAGAATTATCTGAATATTATTCAAAGAATGACCGTCTTATTTTTAGTTTTACCGGTAATGGCTTGAAAGGCTTAAAAGTCACATCTTAAAGGTACGCAAGTCTGGATCATACTTGTTTATCACAACTGGACGTAAAGGTATTTGGGGACGAATGGGAATGTTAGTTTATGATGAGCAGGGCATTGTTTTTAGTATTCTACCAACAATATCATATACCAGAAGTCAAAGAGATGGCGAATTTTTCATTAGTCGCCGGAAATTCAGTTCACCTGCGGGATTTACAGACGAGGTGTTGAACCTAGTGGCAGCGATGCTAACATCGATAAAACATTTCTCCACTTCTTGATGAATATCTGCTTCAGAGTGATGTTACCAAACCCCTATATGAACTGTCATACAATTTTATTACGTTTCAAGTGGAAATCGCCCTTTAGAACTATCCTGATGTGTCACAAACAACTCGAGGTGAACTTGCAATCATCGCACAGGCAAACGCCCAAACGTTGACTTCATCACCAGATGAATAAATACCCGGGATTGCTTCGATAAAAATACAGCACAAGTGTTTGTTCAACATCTAAAACTTGCAGATATTTCAGCAGTAACAGCACGCTTCATAATGAAACTCATAAAATATAATCTAATAAAACTATATGGAGAAAACGATAAACAGATAACAAAAGAGCTTTTAGATCAAATAAAATATGAGTTTCCACAATATTGATCGATCCAGTACTGGCTGCCTTGTGACCTTGTTTATTTATGCAGCTACCGTACACAGTCTGCTCTGCGTGCTAATCATTCCATGGGTTGTACATAGTATGAGTAGTTTTCCTTTTTATCCTTTTGGGCGCCGATACACGTTTTAAGCCTCTATACCTCATGACTGTTCAGTTTCACGGATTATTAATGCTAATCAGCCGTAGGTTGAGCACAGTATGATGCATGCTTGCCAAAGTCATTATGGATAGAGGCTGTGATATGTATCAGCGGGCCCAAATGAGCAAAAAGGCAAAACGCCAATTTGACACTACTAGGACGCGATCATGAACGAGTTATTGATGATATCATCGACGTTGTTTGAGTATTTCAGTGCTTTTTTCTCATTTCTCTTCACAAAATATTTGGCACGATTTGATTCATCCGAGGGTAATACAAACTGATCAGCGTGAGAAGAAAAGACATCGATGCTAAATAACCATAGCGATACAGGGTCACGCGCAAAAATATCTACGATGGCGCGAGAAACATTACTGTGATAGAAGATGATTGAAATTTTCAAATATATCTGCGAGCAACAACATATCTGTGATCAGATACAGGTCATGATAATCTCCAAATGTTTAGCAGTCTAAATCATTCCAAATTTGCTGAGCGTAAGCATAGTCGTCATCGCTGACACTTTCAAGATTTAATCGAGAATAAAAACTTTCCCAGTGGGGTAAACTTGTTTCATTAAATCTATCCCAGTTGTCAAGACATTCATATGGAAAGATACCGTTCTTGTAAGTAACTTTGCTTTGTCACCAAAATGATCAGTCAAATTATCAAACTTTCCACATCCTTTCATGAGTTCGTCAAACGATGCGGCCATAAACTAGAGACTATCAATAAATCTCAACTTGCCGACTGTCACAGACATATACTTTTCCGTATTGTTTGGAATGCATTTTATTTTATCGTTGTTATTGATTTTTAGGTGGTTAATTATATCTTTGTTGCCGAATGCTTCTGCGATAATATGAGAATCGTATCCACGGAAATTATGTGCGACAACAGGAACAAAATCTGCTGCGATATATTTAAGATTGCATTTGTCATGAGCTGGACCGCTATACTTACCTGTAGTATTACAGTGATCTTTTACTCGATCTTGAGTCGTAAACGCCTGTTCGCAAATATGACCTACCTTTGCCAAAGCAAATTCTGTTTCTTGTTTTATTGTAAGCGGTTTCATGTTTGTTATCCTGTCGAGCAACATCATGATGCCATCAACCTCGATAATGAGAGTTTTCAACAACCACGGAGCAAGATTTTCTCCACGATAAAGTTTAACAGGTATTGATAAACTTTTGTCAACAGCACATACAACCATACAACTTTGTATGCGACCCCACATGGAACAGGTTCTTGTACTTTTCTTGTAGAATATTTGTCAGGATTATTTTCTACTCCTTGCACAGGAAGTAGGATCGACTCGAATCGTAGTATATTATAAGCGGAACTTTCATCTTGTCTGTAATTCGTGAACTGTAATATATTTTCATCTTTACCTGGCATAGATATACGTTGTACGTTAGAGCAATATGCTAGGTGACGATCAGCTGGGATACCAGCTGGGACTTACATCCGTGTAGATATTTGAAACAGAAACGTTTCTTTTCGTTGTGTTTGTTATACTGCCCACTGACTAACCTGTTAAAGTTTTTGATCCACACGTAGAGGTTTTAATAAAACAGCAAGTTTACTGTTGTTTGTTTCGATCTTGCCGTATCTGATGTGGCTCAATCGCTGATATATCTTGGATAGATCTTTTGTGTATCATCATCGACTCCAAATACATTAATACCGCCTGGCAAAAGTAAAATGTTTTGTTTCTCAAATTTTAGAATTTTATAATCAGAAACGGGACATACAATTCTGGAAAAGTTTAGATTGTTAGAATGGCGAATGTAATTTGATACTCTGTCCGCGTGCTTATCTACCGAAAACAACGCTGATAATAACGCCCATTGAAAACATTTGTTATCGTTGTTCTCGACAATGATACAGCATTTGACTTTAATTTTAGGTGGCAGATCGATATATGAGCTACCTCGCAATGGAGTATATTTCACAGTATGAAACAAAGTTTCTGTTATTTTGTCGAATCTCCAACCCGATCCGGATGTTGTATACCTATCAATCTTTTTCTGTATCTCCTGAAATATATCATCTGACAAAGATATCAAATTTGTTCCAATCAAAACTCCACGGGATAGCGATGTAATGTAAGGATCGGCAAGTTCTTTGAACTGTTGTTGTTGTTGTTGTTGTTGTTGTTGTTGTTAATCGACTAGCCGATCTGATGATATACTCAACTTTGAAAATCGAACATGAATTGCACAATAATTTGTAGACCCTTGTGCGTTGCAAGCTAAGATTTTACACTTGGCTGAAGTAAATGAAAGATTTGTAGATGAGAAATTTGTTAGTAAAAGTTGATTATCAAATCTCCAGCTGTTGTCAAATCCGGCAAATGCCGTTGCAATTTTTGGGGGCTGATATTTTGTCACGAACAAACTTCGTTTCTGCAAGTTTCAACATCATATAATATTGTGTTTTATATTTCTATAATAGTATAATACGAAATTGTTAATTAGAGAAACAAAATTGCTAATATAATAAGATGGCAAATTTATACCAATGACCTATCATCGTTAATGGTCTTGCAAGGTGCCAGGAAATATCCTGGTGCCATCCAAGATATAACTTCTTCGCTGGCAATGAACTTGTTGTTATTATAAATTTCAAAACGAAAAATGCGATCGGAGTATTAACATCGGAGGGTTACAGATAACAGTAAAAGCGGAAGATGATAATGAATATACTAAAATGTTCTTACACGACTTTATCTGGACATTGTTCAATAACGAAATTCCTGCTGAATGCAAGTTTATCATGTCAATGATCAAGTCACCGACAACAATATTTCCAATTTGTCTTTGAAAGAGGAGTTTAAACCACATCCTCTATACGATTTGTATGAGGCTAGCAGAGGAGGGGTTGTCAGGAACATTAGAACCAAAAATAATTATTGGTTATGTTGGACATATGGGATATTTTCAAGTGTCAGTACTAGGTATACAAACTAATCAAACTTTATATCTCTCACATCGTTTTATTTATGAAGTATTTCATGGGTCTACTCCTGTTGGTCTTTTTATTGATCATATAAATGGAATAAAGACGGACGACCGATTCGAAAATCTTGACATTGTTACTTTCTAAAGAAAATAATACGTGCGGACGAGGACGACTCAGTTTAAAAAATCCCGCTAGATCTGTTACAGCAACTAACTCTACAACAGGAGAAGAAACATTATTTCCGTCAATGATATCAGCTGCAAAATATTTTAATATTCACTCACGATCAATCAAATGTGTTGCTGATTGAACCGCAAAATCTGCCTTCTCAAAAACGAGCGGTGATAGAATCTTCTTTCGATATTTACTTACCGTTTAGTATGTCGGCAACATCGCTGTTCGTCAAACAGCAATTAACATATTTGTTTAAGGTTTCCCTGTCGTACTCTATCCAGATCTTACCGTATTTCAACATGCGATCAACTTCGACGTTGTTAAACAAAATAAGATTATTTTTTCTCGTTCTACTTCGAAGTAGGCCATCGCATTAACATCGCCACGAAACATATTTCTTATAGCCTCTTCAGGTTTATATGTCTTCACAACATTAGCTCGAGTAACAAACCGTTCCATGTTATTCAACTATTTAACACAAAATTAGAGTGCTTTGCACACTCCATTGATTAAAAGATCAATTTAGAATATCCCTAAGATTTTCTCTGGTCAAGCAACAATGAGCCCATTTCATGACAGTGTCCCTGTCATATCTGACAAAAATCTCTATCTCTTTCGAGTTCTGATACCTCGAAATCTGTTAACAGTACCTCAAAAGCCGAGTAAGGATCATATCCAACAATAAGATTAACATGATTGAGATCCGTTTAATCATTGTTCATAAAATCTTTAACCGCGTCAAACAGTAGGTTCATATTCAATATTTTATCTCTGACAATACTCCTTATTTCGTCTGGCATTTTTATAGATAAAAGTTTTATGTATAATGTCGCTGATAAAATATGATATGTTTCAACGATTGTCTGATCTTCGAGCTGATCTGGATAAAATTGAAGATTGTAATCGACTGACAACATTGCATCAGCATGTAGAACAATCACAATTTGATCTTGAAACATATATGTTTTCTGTACCTGATGATCAACCTGCCGATGAACCAGGTATAGTAACTCAGCACGAACAAGTTAATGTCAAAGCGCAATCACGATATAGTGTCAAATATCACCTTGCAAAAAATATAAAAATTTTGATGTTACTGTCACAGAGCATTACATATTTTGGGAACTGCTGAAGCCGTTTATGTGTATTGGACAACTTGAAGTTTATGGTAGTCAAAAAATATAAAATTTGATTTTATTTTTGTAAAGATTTTAAACTTGTTGACAGATTTAACAGAAGACCGAAGACGATATCTGATATTGTTGTGCAGACCCATTAAATGTAAGTCTTTTCTTCTAAAATATAAAAAGATCTACGGCGATCTAATCGGATCGCTAGCGATCTAGTCAAAGATCTTTGATTTCACTGGTTGGAATCCAGCTGTTAAAACTATCGCCGTAACTGCGCCATTTGACCAAACTTCGTTTACCACTCTTTTTGATCACTCGTTCGATAACAAATATAACTTGTGTTGATAGTTGAAATTCTTGCTCATAAAAATTTCCTATAACATCTTCGTTTGCAAGATCTTTTAGCTTATATGTTAGCGGTATTGTTGTTAAAATCTTGTCGATGACAAACACGTCTTCAGAAAAGTTCGGAGTAAAACCTTTTTCAAATTTTTTTTTTGGTTAATGCAATTCTGACACGATCACCAACGTTAAATTTATGCCTGCGATATATGTTCTCGTTTGCAGGAACAGGATTTTTCACAGCATCGTTCGGCGACATACCTGTTGTACTGTGTTTAGTTTTATTGTAATCTATTATCATCGCTGGCAGATCATCAATATATGTTGGTGTTGTTTGCTGTAAGATTTGTAGATCTTTCTTTTATCGTACGATTAACTCGTTCGACAACGACACTCTTTCCTTCGTTAACTGTAACATATTTTTTATATTGTTTTGTTTCAGAAACTGCTCGAACCGCTTGTTAAAAAACTCTGTTCTATGATCAGTCCAAATCTTATTTGGTTTTCGCTCCGTCTTAACAATAATGTCTCTCAACGCATCTGTTATTGTCGATCCAGATTTATCGGCAATATGTACACTAAGCGCGTATTTGCTAAATACATCAATAACGTTAAACAAGTATATTTTGTTATCCTTGAACTGTGCAATGTTTTGCATATCTGCGAGATCTATCGCCCAGATATCATCAACTGCGTTTGCGACGACCTTCCGTCGTATAAACATTTTTTTTTAGATCTGTGTAGTTCATGCGCTAGCGTCTCCATTGCAAGTTTACCAGGTACACTAACACCAAGCTTATATTTTGCTCCAATGATACCTTGAACAAGCTTTCGATCAACTCATTCTTGCATATTATCCGGTTTCATGTCTCGTAGTTCGTCAAGCATAACCCGATCGCAACATAGTTTGTTGTCGACGTGATCGCGATAACAAATATCATGATGCGTCTCAATTGCTTCAACTTGATTGTAATGTTCTTGTCCTGGTAACGGATCATCATTTTCATCGAGTTGCTGATCAAGTGGATTCCATGGACCGGTATATTCATGTCCTGGCAATGTCCTACCTCCCTTTGGTTTTGGTAATTTGCCAATAATTTTATGTATATCCAATCCTGATCCGACGACAGCTCTGTGATTGCAACGCTGGCAATAAGCAACTATCTTATATTGTTCCAGGCACAGATCTATGTTCACATCTTCGCAATTACATTTCACTTATTTTTAGTCGCTGACCAAAATGACTTTATCGTCGGAGTGCTAGCACTCTGGGTTTGCATTGCACAACCACCAGTGAGTGTATCACCGGATTTATCTTGTTTAAGGAATATAATCTTTCTCTTGCCACAGACATCGCAGATACTTTTCAGCATTTTGCTGTTATTAGCGGTTGTTTCATTGATGTTATTGGTTTTGGTTCTGCATTGAGACAGTATGTTGTCATTTTATACTTGATGTCAGAGAAAATTAATGTTAAGATCGTTTACAATCCCAGTACCGCTTTACGATCATTGCTGATACTTGGAAACGGGTGAAATTGCAGAATAAACTTTAAACAATCGTTGTGTTTAGATCCGCTATCGGATCCAGAGATTTGTTTGATAAACATAACGCAACAATAACCACAAACTGAAGTTCTAACTGGTTGAATCTGATTAGATTTATAGTTTATTTTTTTTGTATTTTTTAAGATGTACTATTTGATAACATCACTCGGAGGATGACCAAAACGAGTCGAAATAGTTGTTGTTGTAAACAGCTACCCGGTGAGTTCCAGATCCGTCGTTGAAATCTTGTATATTAATAACAGAGCTTTGATCAGCAGTTGGTGATCTATTTGCTAGTTCGTCCTTGGAAAATACTCCGATAAATCCGCTGACATCTTTAAGTGTATCAGGAATTTCAAAGTTGTTTAACGCAGACGATTCATCTTCTAGTTTTCGGTAGCATCAGTCCTCGGCCCCGACTTCCACGAGTCCGTCTTCGCATTGGGTATACCTGTATTCCACGTCCTATCCCAAACAGATTTGGTAATAAACTCCCTGCTATCCCTGCTAGCAGTGGGCCTATGAATCCGCCCCTGGCCGCGTTGCGGTTCGTTCTTGTGGTTCTTCTTTTTTTTTTTGGTCATAGGAGTTTTTCGTGCTCGTGTTGTCGGCATTGTTATAATTATCGATCAGATAAAATTTGGATTTTATAGCGGCCCTTGTTACAGCAACTGTTTGATTCCGTCACCAGTGACTCCGTCTCCGGATACAGCTTTTTTGTCGCTCCTGATAGTGCACCTGACGCTGCAGCCAATCCAAATTTCCTAGCACAAGTAATATCTTTGGCAATAGTGTTCGTGCTAAAGTAGCTATCGTTGTTCTTATTGATCCACCAAAGATCGCTTTGGATCTGGCAAATGCTGTTATTTGTGCCACTGACAGATCAAGTATAAAAGGCTTACCTTTTAATATTTTGCTTATTTGTCTTTGCGTCAGAAGTAATTTTGTTAGAACGCGCTGGGTTTTGAAATCTATTTTTAATGAAACCGCTTTTCGTTTAGCTATAGCTCGTGCTGGTTTTTATATTTGTTCTTGTGACAGATTAACATCACGCAAACTATATTTCGTTATTGATTTTATCAGATAATATTATAGTGTTTTACATTCCATTGCTATGCAACCCAAGTGCTTGCACATTACACTTGGACAGTCATTCTACCCCGTACAGAGTCAAGTGTTATATATCTGTCAGATGTTACAAGTTTATAAGCTTAATGTTGATTAGCTGGTGCAGTTCCTGGAGCCTCTCCTAACATCCATGTTACTTCGATGTCAGCTATTGATCCAATAGCTCGTTCGCTGTACTTACTAACATCAAAATGAAATATCTGGTAAAGAAATAAAAATTCTTCGACTGATATCTGAGATCCACTGTCAGCGTCCGGATATTTTTGCATCGCCAGGATATTGCTTGGCATTGATTCTAACAAATATTCTTCTTACGTCAATGTTATAAAAAAACAGAATTGTTTTGCAGCTGATTATTTCGTCTATCTTGTCGATAGAACACAACAAATACATGACACAGTAACTGTTCGCTGGGCGCAGTTGTTATCTGCCATGTGTTATTAGCTGAATTTGGTACAGCTGTTTGATAAACCTTGTGCTGTTCGAAATATATTTTTCTGCTGCAAGCGGCTAACATTTTCTCAAGCTCTATTAATTTTGAGATGGATACGACAACTCGTGGAATCCACAGCGTAAGCTTAGAAATAGTAAAATCAAAATTATTATTAATGTCGTTAGGGTTATCAGCACCAACAGCGCCAACAACGTTCTCATCAAACAATCGCTTTGATCAGCTCTGTCAAGAATAAGCGTATGTTTTATAGCACGAAATACATTGTTATTGTCGCGACAAAAACCAAAAATTGTGCTCAATGGTAATATGATCGTAATTTGTTTTGATCCGTCCGTGAACGCTCTTCGTTTTGTGTAACCTTCATTATATGTTTGATTTCTAATTTTTGTTATCCTATTTACTATTGTCAGCATTGCAACTCCATCAGCGGCGGCGGCAGGTGGAGGAATTCCTCCAAAAAGTACAAACTTTTGTCAGTAAAGACCTTATAGCATCTGCAACTGCAGCTACTGCTGGTGCAACGATTCCAAGAGATCCAGAGTTAGCAATAAGAGAATTTCTTGTTAAAGTTAAAATCAGCAGCAACATCAGCTCCAGCATTAATTACAGTAAAATAAGTAAACTCATTTGAAGTAACATTTCCGTTTCAGTATCTTTGAACCACTTCGTATTTATTGCAACAGATCTCTAATAATCACCGCTAAACAATGCAACGTTTAAGAGTGTGCTTGCAACTCGTAGGTGCATAGAAATATCTTCAACTGTTTGATTGGCTAGTTGATATTTGTCGCTTTTGAACAAACTCCAACCATTGTTCTCGAGTGCAACTTGAGCACCAATATTAAAATCAGCATTATTATTTGTTTTGATACTACCTCGTACTTCAAGTACTGCTTTGTGCGGCAGCAAAAACACATCTCCGTCTCGAGTATTAAATGTTCTGATGCCCATCTTGTTAGGCTCATTAGAGTTCTCGTCGAGATATTTAATATACTCGAACTCCGTTGCAGATTCGTCTACGGTTATCTCATCGGCAAGGTCAAGATAATTTTTATAGATATTTTTATTGTAATCGTCAGATAAAATCGTCACTATTTTACAATCACCTAGAGCGCAGCAACATCTTGTTTTGGTCTAGCTCGGGTTACGAGTTTTTTAACAATGTCTTCTCCGGCCAGAGACAAATTGTTTTTGTTGTTGTTGTTATCATCGCACGTGCTGTTTCTGATGATGGTGCTATTTCAGAAATAACATGTTTTATATCCGAACCACTTGGCACTCCACCTTTAATTTTATCAGCGATCTTTTGTCAGACAGCTGTTCCTGCTGCAGATGCGACTCCAGTTTGCAAAAGCCTTTGAAGCGTCTAACGCGATTTGAGCTACTTTGTGAGCTATTCCAGGAATATTTTCGATTATCTTTGAAAAGATATTCCATAAAAACGACCTATTTTTGGTGATAAACTTTTCGTTTTTTCATCTTGTTATACAAATTGTCTGATAAAATTGGCTGTGATTAGTTAACTACTAATGATGAGCTAGCTCACTATGGTCAGTTGCTGACGGGCAGATGAAGATAGTAAGTCACAATTTCGTTGTTAAGATCAATCTGACGACCTGATTGATCGGTAAGTCATTGTGATAGATGATATTTGATTTTCGACACTAATAGAATAGTATATTATCTGTCTCGGATTGACTTGTATTAATGAACTCGGTGGAACATCAGGGCTAAACGAATAAATCGTTTGTCTTTGGCTACCTCGTGCCGTGTATGACCCAGTTGCAATAGAACAGTTATCAAGATTGTGTTTGCATCTGTGATGTTGACGGCTGACTCGCTGTCATATGTTACTGTTGCAGATGTGTCAGATCCGTATTGTTGTTTATCAAATCCTAACAATGATCCGATTGTGTTTTGGCTACTACGATCGATAAACAATCTGTTTTTTAGTGTTATTCTTGCTCTTGACGTGTTGAAGTTCGAAATGATCTCGAAATTATCAGATGATATACCAATATTGCCAGCGGTTATAATATATCTTATCGTTTTGTTGATATCTGTGACGTTGTAGGCGCCTTGTGGTATCTTAACAGATTTTCAGTCGATGACGCCATTGGTTTTCACCCCGAACGTAAAATCATCGTTGTCGTTAGTTTTAACATTTGCCATAGAATGCCAAACAGTAGCTGATACTAATCCGATCTCATATTGCTTTGGGGACCTAGGATCAAGTTCAATAACAGGGTTATAGAACACGGAAACGTTTGCGCTGTTCGATGTTGTCTGAGATGAGTCGAGTAACAGTGTCATCGACAATTTTATTTGTTATTCGCAGATAAAAACATAATAACTGGTTTGTGTTAGCGAATCAGATCGCTGTGTAACACATGATACTCGTCATTCGTTAAAGATTCGTTTGATCTTAGATGATCAAGTATTTCAACTATTTCATTGTCGATTTCTGTGCTAGTGTTTCCAGCTTCCTTCGATGAAATTATCAGTATCAGTCGATCAATAATATCAGAGGCCGAGTTAAAGATCTTTAATCCATCACCATCTTTTTCTTCTACAGTATCATATTCAGAATCTGATTCAAATTTTTCATCACATTATATACTTTGCTGATCTTCTTTTTCCATTTTATTTAACTCCTCATCTTCTATTTCTTTCACAATTGTTTGAAATTCTTTTGCAACTGTAAAACCTTTATCAGATTTTGAAACTCTATCAAAAACTTCCAAATATATCTTAGTAACAACACCTTGTCGGAATATTTCATAATCTTTTTTTTAGCATCATCAGTTGCGGAATCTAAACCATTTCTAACCTCGTCTGCTTTTTGTATTATATTATTCATATTTTTTAAAAAAGATTCGTTTTCATTTTTAGTCCATAATCTTATTTTTCGTGCATTTTTAAAATTAACATCTTTATTTTTAACCTCAAAAGTAAAATATTCTAAATGATTAATCTTTTTGTAGAGGGCCTTTTTATAATTTTCTGTTATTTTTTTTTTCTTGTTTACTCCCTCAAGTAACTTTGGTCTTTCTCGTTGTTCTCTAATCTGCGTATCAAATAACAAATCTTTTTCTCTCAATTTTTGTAAAACCTCAGCTTATCGTGCATCAGGATCACCAATTCGCTCAACAATATCCTCAGCAATTTTCTTTTGTCCTTCTTCGAGTAGTCTTCACAAACCTTTGTGTTTAGTTTTTCCAGCTCTTCTGTTGATACTTTATCAACATCGGGTTGTTTGCCAAGTAGAGACTTGGTGATCGGCTTAAAGAATCTTACAGTTTCTTCTGCGGTTGTTGTTGTCCAGCATGTTCCTGTTCAACTTTTTTCGTAAATGCAGTTCTTGTATCCAGATATTTTTTTACAAGATTTGTCTGCGCCTTGTCCATTATTGTGAATAACACATTAATTTTATACTTCTTTAAATCTAAGAACCTGTCAATTCCGCATCGAAACATGTGCTTGGTATCACTGGCAAGTCTATTGAATTAGAAAAAACTGTGATTTCCATGAGCTGCCTCATGATACAACTCAACAAATTTGTCTGTTGAAACATCACCGCATTGTTCTCGTGATATATTCTGCACATCAATGTTGTCAAGTCCGTTAAACAATATAAAACAACCCGCATTCTGATTGAACGATCAACGTTATAAAAACCTTGGGCAAGATAAATTACATTACATCTTTGGTTTCTTGTCAATGAAAGTAAGATTTGATCTTGTCCATCTCAGCATTGACCAACGGAATATCATCAAAAATGATAATCTTATGTTCGTACGAGTCTAGCAAGAACAAGATCTTCAGGTGTCCTTATAACAAACATATCTTCACCAACACAAAGTTCATTCTTTAGTTTTTTGTTGTGCTCGTTCAGCAACTCATATTTGTCCTGCTGGGGATTGATCGTATAAATATACACCCGACCGTATTTGAATATGTCGTTGAGTAGCAAGTTCATTAGCAAGTTTGTTTTGCCAGATCCAGTACGTCCTACTATCAGGTAATGACAATCTGGTAACTCAGAATTGTGTTTATTTTTTATTACTCGTTCCATGTCAAAGTTTATTATGCTCATCATATAACATGTGCACAAAATTTTGTCAGCAGCAATTACAATAACACGAGCTACTACGCAAAATTTGGTACGTTAATCAGTAGTTCATCTGCTGAAACAACAGCAACTACAGCTACAGATGTTGATCTGACAAATTGTCTTAAGCGATCCGGTGACACAATTACAGACAACCTTATCACATCAGGAAAACGAGTGCTAGATCTAGAAACAACATATCCACCAATCAACCCAGGTAACTCACAAGCAGTAAGCTTTGCACAACTTAATGCTGTCAGTAATGGTAAGTTATCATTGTCAGGTGCAATGATGACTTGTAACTTAAGTATGTCAGGTCAGCGAGTGCTAGACCTTGAGACAACATATCCACTATCGATATAGATAACTCACAAGCAGTAAATTTTGCCCAAACTTAATGCTGTCAGCAATAGTAAGTTCTCAATAACTGGTGGAAAGATGACCGGAAATATCAACATGAGTAAAGAAGAGATTGCAAATCTTGAGACCAAATACCCCTCCACCCAACATAAATAATTCACAGTTGGTAAGCTTTGCACAACTTAGCTTGGTCGATAATTCTAAGTTGCCATTATCCGGTGGGATGATGACTAGTGCATTAGATATGGGTGGGAAATTAATATTTAATACCCAACTTGATAATATAACTTTGAACAATAATGATTCTGTAACAATGTAAAGTTTGTCAAGGATAACTTTGTAATAAAATCTGGTGATACGATGACTGGTGCATTAGATAGGGGATCGAATAAGACAACAACGTCATATAACGCAACTGCTGGATATGATACTACAAATAGATCTTATGTTGGCCTGAGATCAATTACTGCAACAAACAGTGCTATTGATGTATCAGGTCGAGCTGCTGATGCACTTAACATTAAGCAAACTGGTGGTACAATTACAGGTATGTTAAACATGGGCTGGAATAAAATAACAACGACTTATAATCCGGTTGCCCCATTTGATCTAGCAAATAATTTTTATGTTGACGCTGAAATAAGTGCAGCATCAGAGAGTGCAATTACTTCTGCAGATGCCAATTATCTTTAAAAAAAATCCGGTGGTACAGTAACAAGTGCGATCGATATGGTTGATAATAAAATAACTTCTACCTACGTTCCTGTATCTACATCCAATCTTACCAATAAACAGTACAAGGATAGTGTTACCAAATCGCAAGTGATTGGTGGTAGTACAAAACAAGCTAAAAACAGTGTCGGTCCTATCCCACATCTTGTTGATCCTGTTAATAATCGTTACGGTTTTATTGCAACGGTATCAAGTTATTATTTGGATAATAATCCAAGTTATGCGCTTGCTTTGAACAGCCCTATATCTAGCGGGTTAGAGTGAATCACAGACGGAGAAATATCAAACTTTTGGATTTAAAATACAGTGTCCAGCTGCCGTAGCAATATGGAAATTTCAATTACGAGGTCAAATAAATGCTAATATCGGATACATTTGTGATTGGAAATTAGAAGAATCTAATGATAATACAACATGGGATGAGCTGTATAGGGAATTGGGTTGTCATTTGGATGATACTTCTCAGGATAATGGTGCAACTACTTCTCGGCAATTTACACTTGATCCTAAAGAAACCACAAAATAGTATGTTTTCAACGCTAGAGGTCCTTTACCAGGTTTGGCGATGTTTCAGATATATACATTCGATGACCTAGTATAGGTCTGGTGTACTAGCATGCTGTGATTTTAATGTAATTATAATATATAATGTTTATTGATCATCCGTCGATCAGGGTTACAAGAGAGTTTTATAATTTTATACTAAACCCGAAAACGGAGATCGAAATAGCTGATGTTGATCAGCTAGACCCAGAGAATGTGGAAGAAGCAAAAGCAATAAATTACTTGAATGAAAAAAATTAACTTTACGTTGCCCCGGTTTAACTGAGAACAGCGACAATTTTGCTAGGGTTTCAGGAATGAGAGGCCCTCAATTGAAATAAGCTATCAGAGACTTTGATATAATTAACAAATACTGTCCTGTAAGCGACTGTGAGGAGCGGCGATTAAAGGTTGAAAAATATTTGATAAATACACTGCTAGAGCTAAATAAAGAAAATTTTTTGACTATTGATAAATCTAACTTTGTAAAAACAGACTTTCATGGTGGTAAGAAACCAGAGCAAGAGCAACTAAAGAAGATTCATGACGAGCTTGACAAACTAGCTGAAACATGGAAACACAAGTTTCTAAACAATCGTAAGCTCAAGGACACATTTAGTAAACGTCTAGTATTTTGTGTACTCGGTATGGACTATTATGATAAAGAGACGCTGTTAGAAATAGTAGATAACAGTACTGACACTAACCTGCTAACAAGAGCATATCTAGTTTTGATAGACTCTCTCACCAGCGATAAAGAAAAGTATAACGTATATCACATTAATGCTGCACTAAACGCAGACTCAGAAATTGAGTCTAGAATTGAGTTATATGATATGTCAAACGAGATATATTTTAACAAGAGCTTGACGAAATTACAACTGTAAAAAATATTATTGACGTAGATTGTGAAATATAAAATAGTTCTAAAAAAATTGCATTAAAAACCTATACAAAAGAAGCTGGAAAGTTACTGACAGAAGTAAAATAAAAAAAGTATCAAAGAGCTGATTCCTGGATACCTAAATCTACCCGCCATAGATATAGGGGAAGCTGATATTCGCGGTCTTTTAAGTTTTGCAACAGCTTATGCAATCCTCAGGCAGCATCTAGTACTTAAAAATTTTAAAATGAGTCAGTTATCTTATGTTGTTAGTTATATCGAGTTAATGATATTGCAGAAATACCAACACATTTTGACCCTCCATTTTCATCCCCAGTTTTACCAGATATAAGATATAATGATATCTCATCTGAAGTATATGATAAGTACAGAGAGTTTTTTGCCGATCCTGTCAATAAAAAATTTAGTGCTCTGATAAGGTTTCAGCTGAAAATGCTTTTACTACGGCTATCGAAATAATTACAGAAAAAGTTTCATAATGACGAAAAAAGAAATAATAAACTTCAATCATATTTCATCTGGTCTCCAAGACAACGATAGAGACGAGCTAATTAAATACTATAAATATTACCATAAAAATTTTAGTGTATCAGAGGCACCAGAAAATATTACAGCAGAATAATAAGCGCGATGTATTCTAATATTACTAACAACAGCTGGAATTGCTACAGCCGCTGGAACCGCAAACCCATTATTGTTAATTGTGTCGGGGATAGGTATTTTTTTTTATCAGCAACAAATAAAAAGATCGAGCCAAAATATGAGAACAAAATTACTTCATGTAAAATAGCAATAGCGACTTATATTAAAATTCTTAATCAACTTCGAGCTTATCTCAGAGGTGAAAAGTTTATTATGTTAGATCCGATACAGAAACTGCGAGTCAAAGACGATTTGCTCATAGATATGATACCGAACATAATTGTGAAATATGGAAAACGATACTCAATAAATTCTGTGTGAAATATAAATCACAGTACAAGTCACCATACTATAAACTAAATGGCAAAAGGGAGTACCTCACAACCAGATTGAGTGACATTGGATATCTCTTATTTTGGGCAATTATTATATTTGTTTTTTCATTGTGAGTAAACATACCCTCTGGTGAATCGCTAAGTGTGAAACGAAACTTTAGAGTTTCAGAGGGTTGTCCAGGCTGTTTTCAATTTTGTAATTGTTGGATCGCTAAGTGAACCCCTGGCGCTTTGAGGTTTGGAGGTGCCAGGCAAGTTGCACCTAGAAATTATTTATAATTTTTTTTAGAATTACCCGTACAAGTATATCACGTCTTTTCAATGCATCGCAGGGGCTCACCCAATTATAATAGCTTCTGTCGCTGAACGCAAGACAATATATCTGTTGTATTTTTCTGGACTCGAACACATGAAGTAGTTTCCTCCAGTCGATCTAACATCTGTCCGTACGCCTTAACCACACTGCTACCGAGCTCTTACAGACATACAGATGAAATTTAGATATATAACTGTTCGATGCAGAAACTAATCTCCTTAGAGTGTGTATGTAAATTGATTTTTCGTAAAATCCCAGCGAGTTATTAATAGCGCATTCATTTTATTGATCAGAAGTTTGACCTGCAAGTCACAGCGAGTTATTAATAGTGGACTGGAATTTTGTGTGAATGTTAGGTATAGTAATTTGTGTGAAATATCAGATATAAAAATTGCTAGCAATTTTGTGTGAAATATATCAGTAGTCTTATAAAGGGGGTGTTTCTGGATCAAGCCCTATTTTGTTTGACGAGGCGATGATTCAGTGGCATGTCCTGGACGAGTAAACGACTATAAAATAGACGCTGTTGCCTCAACAAAGTTGTTTTCGTAGTTGTTTAGACTAACTTGAGGGGGCTATGGGAGGAGAATTATGCTGTCGTCAAGTTCAAAAGAGGATTTTGGGCAAGCTACCCCCTTATAATACACTACTGACGACTATCACACTCGTTGCTGAAAGCGGGTGCGATATTCGAATGCCCAATATTCAACACATGGATGATGGTACTAGTTCTGGTTACACTGAAAGAAAATAATGGTAGGTAGGTCAGTTCAAACTTTTATTTTTAGCACGCATTTAAATCAACCATAAACAACAGAATGAGTGTAATTTGCATCCTGAATTTGACTTCAGTTGTAAACATTCAATATCTAGTATTTAATGTTGTTATTTTCAAGGGAAATGCCAAAAATCCAGTTAATAGCAAAAGCTAATATCAGACTGTAAATAAAAAAATTTTAAGATAAATGTGATATGTTCTATTTAAAGGACTAAATAGATTATTGATTGTAACTTACAAATAACACATCGGACACTGTATTTCCAACTGACATACTTTTTCCGTTTCTGTGCTTTACTGAAATTGTTGCTTTATGCCGGCATACCTTTTTTTTAAAATTTAGTTCTGAAAAGACTATTTTCAAGGTAGGAGAGACCTAGATGGGAGATGTTGCATAACATGAATAGTAGGAAGATATTAAATGTCTAAAGTGAATTTTGCTATTGCCTCATAGACTTGTACTTCACAGTTATGGGGGTTATTTCAGTGGATGTTGTATGATGCATACATGCCATTTTAAAAAAAATAATCATTTTAAATACTATTGTAAAGCAGGAAAAGTCTTCAAGGTAGTT
The DNA here is from genome assembly GCA_016617855.1 of Megalonaias nervosa. Classification (NCBI taxonomy): domain Eukaryota; kingdom Metazoa; phylum Mollusca; class Bivalvia; order Unionida; family Unionidae; genus Megalonaias; species Megalonaias nervosa. The sequence goes on along the minus strand of JAECUM010025268.1, from coordinate 16,855 downwards.
GTTGCAGAAAAAGAATATCTTTAAGATATTAAAGGTCTGTAGGTTTTGTTGCTATTACCCTACTGAGTTATATTTCTCTATGGAGATTATTCCAAGTTGCTACATGCCATATTTTGGAATTTAGTCCTAGAAGGACTGACTTAAAGGTATGAAACGTCCTGAAGGGAGTTTTTGCATAAAATGACTATTTGGAAGATATTAAACATCCCAAGGGACTGTTACTATCACCCAGTAGGGTTATATTTCACAGTTATGGGGGTTATTCCAAATTGTTGCACGATGCTTGCATGCCATTTGGAGGAATTCAGCCTTAGAAAGACTGATTTGAATGGAGGAAAGGTCTTGAATGGAGTCTAGGATCAGTAGAGCTAATACAGTATCCTTGTAGACATACCAAGAAATTGAAATAGAAATTAGTGTTTTTAGATATCTTCCTTACATGATTTTTCCCCTACTGGGAATTCATTTATGTAACAGTGGTTCTGAGTCAGGTCAGTCAGGTGAAACCATTCAGAAATCCCCCAGTTAGTCCTTTGAATCCAGATCTCCTTCAACAGTTACTAAATAATTAAACACTCTATATTAGACTAAAAGTAAAAATTCTATATCAGACAAAAACTTTAAAAAAATTATATAAATAAACTAAAATTACAAATTCTCTGTTAGACTAATTTAAACATTCTATATTAGACCCAATTACACAATCTATATTAGAACAGATTACAAATTCTTTGTCAGACTAATTTAAAAATTCTATATTAGATTCAATTACACAATCTATGTTAGAATAAATTATAAATTCTTTTTTTAGAATAAAAATTAAAAATTATATATTAGACTAAAATTATAAATCTATATTAGACTAAAATTAAAAATGCTTTAGTAGACTAACTTAAAAATTCCATAGTAGAATAAACTAAAAAGTCTTTATTACACTAAAGTTAAAATTTGATATTAGACTAATATCACAAATTTTATATTCGATTAAAATTAAAACTTGTGTGTTAGACTAATTTTTAAAATTCTGTATTAGACTAAATTTTAAATGATATATTTAATCAGTGTTTCCCTTTACTTTACTCTCATTTGCACTTCAGAGACCCCCCAGATTTTTAAGTTGACCCCCAGTTTTGATACCAAAGTTTGTTTTTTACTCAGTCTGACCCCCAGTTTTGACACCAAGGAGATTTTTGACTCTCAGACTTGCACCCCTAGGGGATACACTGATTTAATAGACTAAAATTTAAAAATCTGTATTAGACAACAATTAAAACTTGATATATGATTTAAATAAAATTCCTGTATTAGGCTGAAATTACAAATTCTGTATTAGTCTAAATTATAAATTCTATGTCAGACTAAATCAAAAACTATATGTATAATAAACTAAAATATAAAAATCTATATTAGACTAAAATTCAAAATTGTATATTTGACTAAATTATAAATTCTATATTAAACTAATATTAAATATAGACTAATATTAAAGTTCTATATTAGACTAAAATTAAAACTTATATATTAGAATAATTTTAAAAAATTCTACATTAGATTAAATTAAAAATGATAATAGACTAAAAATTAAAAGTTTTATATGACTAAAATAAAATTTCTCTATTAGGCTAAAATTAAAAAGTATGTATTAGACTAAATTGTAACTTTTATATTGGACTAAAAATTTTAAATGCTATATTGGACTAAGATCTTACTTCTACAAATTAAAATCTTATTTCAGAAATAAATACATCACTAAGAACTGAAACAAGCTAGAAAATCTTATTTCATAATTAAACATATTACTAAAAAACAATTCAAACTAGTTATATTAATGATATAGTCAGATGTTTCCTGAGTATATTAATGACATAGTGGGATGTTTTCTGAGTATATTAATGACATAGTGGGATGTTTCCTGAGTATATCAATGACATAGTGAGATCTTTACTGAGTATATTCATGACATAGTGGGATGTTTGTTGAGTATATTAATGATATAGTGGGATGTTTACTGAGTATATTAATGACATAGTGGGATCTTTTTCTGAGTATATTAATGACAGTGGGGTGTTTGTTGAGTATATTAATGACATAGTGGGATGCTTACTGAGTATATTAATGACATAGTTCGGTGTTTGCTGATTATATTAAATACATAGTGGGATATTTGCTGAGTATATTAATGACATAGTGGGATGTTAACTGAGTATATTCATGACATAGTGGGATGTTTACTGAGTATATTAATGACATAGTGGGATGTTTGCTGAGTATGAAGGAGTTTCTTGATCGGAAAATAGCACTTCTCTATGCATGACATGAAAAATTAATAAAAAGTAATATAAGGTGCAAATGGCAGATTTACCATTGAAGATTTTTTTGCAATAATTTCTGTGACTATCTACTGTCATCACCCATGAATAAAACATTTTTATACATTGTTATGTGTTTACACAGAAATAGAGCAAACAGAGCAGTTTCTATATGCAGTTCTAGAGCAGTAGATAATGGTGAGCGACAGGGTCTCATTAAAAATGAATTAATGGTATTGGTCAATGTGTGTGTGGGGGGGAGGGGCATAATAGATGTTACAGATTCTGACTCCTTAGTAATCTATCCATTGATTTAGACTCCAGATGTCATTAATAATGAGCCCCTTTTGCTGCAAGCCAGTTGTTCAGTGATGGGATCATGGTGGTCATCTCAAAATATTGCTGAGTAAATGTTCATGTATAACCCCTTCCCCCTAGCCCCTCTCCCGCAAAATAATGATAATAATAATAATAATAATAATAATAATAATAATAATAATAATAATAAAAGCATGAGCTGGTAAAGATTGATTCAGATGACAGTGAAATATCAGTTATCTGTAAAGGTGAGCAATTTAGACCACTGGACCACCCAGGCCCCTATAGCTGTTTGACCACTGGACAACCCAAGGCCCTATAGCTGTTTGACCACTGGACCACCCAGGGCCCTATAGCTGTTTGACCACTGGACCACCCAGGCCCCTATAGCTGTTTGACCACTGGACCACCCAGGGCCCTATAGCTGTTTGACCACTGGACCACCCAGGCTCCTATAGGTGTTTTAGTTTTGGGCTTAATGCCACTTGTTTCAGTACATGATAGGTTATACATGCTGGCAAGTATAAGTGGTGTAAGAAGAATCTGGGAAAATCCTGAGAAAAACCACAGACACACTTGGAGCTACTGGCAATCTTTCCATATTTCACTGCTATGGGGGTTATTCCAAGTTGTTGCATGATGCCTGCATGCCATTTTTGGAATTTAGTCTTAGAAAGACTGATTTAAATGTAGGAAATGTCTTGGAGGGAGTCTTGGATCAGCATAAAGTATGCATGTAGACATACATTGAGATTGAAAAAGAAATTTGTGTTTTTTTTAGATATCTTCCTTACTTGATTGTACAACAAATGAGTAAAAGGTATGGAACTTTTTGTTATAAAGGGTTACAGCTGAAAAATGTTTACAAGAAATCTTATGCTGGATTAACGTATTGTCATTTAATATGCGGTACAAATGGTACAACAACTATGTGATAATTTTAAGAATTTTATTAGCGTTTGTACTTACAGTTTTATAAATATCAAACAGACAACAAATACATATATTAAGAACTAATTCTGTGTTGACAACTGTCCGGATGATGACCTCAGCCTCAAGATGGGAGATGCCTTCAACAACTGCTATCATGTGTATCAGTACCTTGAAGTTGATGAAGAAATACAAGCGGCTTTAAAATGTTTTATCAGATTTGAGAAGGTGATCTAGGTGTCCAAGTACTGTATTCAATATATACCCATATTCATGCCAAGATGTACTGTTAGGACTCTTTGGCCTGAAAGTCAGTAACAGAAAAGAATGAAAACCAATGGTTTTGTAAAATAAATAAAAAAATTATTTCCCTAGAATACAAAATGAAAATTTTGTGTGTGTGTCTGTGTGTGTGTGTGTGTGTGATTTGGATTTTTAACATAGCTTTAACAATTTTTCAGTCATATCATTACAATATTTGCAGTGTGGCAGTTTATAGTGATGTATAACACTGGGGCATAATGCTGCCGACATGTAGCATGATGTCCCACCCAGTCACATTATCCTGACACCAGTCCTACCAGTCCAAGCACTAACCTTAATACTGAGCAGCAAGCAAGGCAGCTGCTAGTACCAATCTTGTAAGTCTATGGTACGACTCAGCTGGGGTTCGAACCCGCGACCTCTTGCATCCAAGGTGGATGCTCTAACCACTTAGGCCACCGGAGTGGTCAAAGTGAAAATTTAAAAAGGATTTACAGTATTGTGAATTAAATTTCAAATGGTCCAAACAGTTATATCACAAGTCCAAAAGTATATAATATTCCAAATGAATTTGAGTGGTGTTGTGAATGAATTCCAATCTTGAAAGTGCTGATGTACCAACAACCTGGAATAGCCTAGAATAGTGTTGATGTGCTAACATCTTGATGAATCACAATGATGTAATCCAAAATGTCTGTTTTAGATTAATTTGTGTAGTTACATTAATAAATATTGTATGCATTTCTTGTTGAGTTTTAGTTTAATATTTTCCCTCCTTGTTTCAGAATTATGATACAATTCTTTATACATCTTATATCTTTTGGCTATTTCTACTGCATTTGATTATGAATTATTATAATGTAAATCTGGTTTCAGTTTTAGACATAATCCAGACTACATGTGTAATCATCGAATATATAAAATCAATGTTTTCATTTATTTATTGTTATATTATTATGAGTTTTGTGTTTCATGCATACACTGTGAATCTATTATTGGTTTCCTGTACATTATATATACTACATCTGGTAAAGATAACAAGACTATATGATTTACTTGCAATTCACACAGTAAGGTGCTATGTCATCTTATAGCACATCTAGTCTAGTTAACAAGGAATATTCTGTATTGCTGTAACAACACTTCAATACCAAGATGTGAAAGACACGGGTAAGAATGTCAAACAAGGACCAAAATGAGTCTCCATTATACAAAATATTTTTTTGTTTGTTTAAAAAAGTTTGTAAACATGTTAGTGTATATAAAACTCTGAAAGTGCTGATATGAGTTGCAGGATGGATATTTCTCATAATAAGTTTTACGAGTGTTATTTAGTCCTAACTGTTGTACACTATCTTCATTTACAGGTTGGAGTTGTCATCTTTTATATTGAATATTTCCTACATTAAAAATCTTTGTAATGGTTCAATCTGTTGTAAATGAGCTATAAGTTTGTTATAATTTCTCTAAGAGAGCAGATGGACTATTAATGAAGATATTAAAATAATTTGCAATACCATCGGGACTATGCAGTTGCTACATCTACCATCAGAAGTCAATACAGTACAATATTAAAATTCAACTGTTAACATATTTTTTCTTTCAGTCATTTTTATTCTCTTCAACTGTATTACAAACATTTGTCTTGCCTAACATTCCTGTGAACTTGATTTCTAACTTTGCTTTAAACAGCAGCATAATTTATTCAGTATGTTCATATCAAATAAAGTATTAGATAAATTCCTGAGTGGTATATAAACAAGTTTATTATTTATCTGTGTAAATCAAAATGAATTTATTTTTAAAAAAAATGTTTCCAACATTTAACCAATATAAAAGTTTCACAAGTTTGTAATCATTGTTGTAATAATTAGGAAAGATAGAAAAATCATATTAACAGAAAATATTTTGTAAAATTTAACTTCACCACCTATCTTAAAATTAACTTGAAAATGTGATGAAAGTGATAAAAACCCTAATTATCTTGTCCTTTAATTTTGCTAACTTTGCCGAAGTTTCAGAAACCTGACACATCTTTAGGTCTCCCATCTAATATATAAAATACATTATTGTCAAAAACTCGTCACAAATTTATTTGTTATCTTTTATTCACGTAACTTTCCCCGCAAAAGGAATTTAAAAAATTTCTCTATTAACATCCTCCATTATACAAAGGCACAGATGGAACTGATACAAAATCACTTACTTATTTTCAATTTTCGACGTGTGCGACAATTCGGCCATGTACGTCGAATTACAAAAACCTGCCGTACGGTCTGTTTACATCGCTTGACAGAGTCAAATTATTTCTTGAGAAAGAGTTCAACAACTCGGGATTCCGAATTGTTGCGTTATTCCAAGTTGGAGCCCAACACAGACAAGAGTGATTTCCCATACAGGAGGCCGCGAATTACGGTTTAAGTGATATACAATACTATAAACAAATATTGCCTTGTTTAAATACGATTTATGTTAGAAAATCAAGCCATGCGATTCAGAGGAAAACTCGTTGATGTTAGCTGCATCCAGCATTTTACAAGTGAGATCGCAGTTTGTGCAGTCTTTAGCTGGTGTACTTACAAGTCACATGGAAGTCCTACATGTAAGACCTCGACGCTGATATTTATGTTTTGGGCGTCAGGGTCTTACTGCGCAACTAACGGTAGCACTCAGACATAAATACGTGTGATGCGTCTTACATGTAGGACTAGTCACATGGGTCATATGCGTATTTACTCATTTTAAATTAAACATAAATTGTTCTTTTAAAATTTAATACCAATTTTCTTCAACCAAAGTCTATTCTATCCTGATTATTGAATCCTCTGCACCTTAACTGTCATCAAGAAAATTCCAGACGAAAATTATCGTTTGCAATGGTGGCCAACAGGGGCTCATAAGATCTGCGATGAAAGGTAAACTAGTGCTAGGGGCCAGTAATTAATTGTAGATAACTATTATAATAGCCCAAGAGGATATTGGAGGGGTTGAGCAGTGATCAGTAAACTTACTGATGCAGCAGGTGTTGAACGTTCTGTCGCTGCAGATTGGTTAGTATGACAGGCAATATGACAAATTTATCTACCACCACCTAAAAAATTCAGTACGCACATTTTGATGTCGGCACTCCCAATGAAGTTCATCAGGCAGATATTTTATTTTTACCACATGATACTATTAAAACTGGTAGATGTCAGTCGCACACATATAAATAGGCATGGACTCATTGACGTTACAAGTAGATATAAAGAAGCAGAACCACTATCAGCAAAGAACAGCAACTGAAGTTGCATCTGTGTTTGAACAAATTTATCAGTGAGGACCCTTGCAATGGCCACAGTTGCTACAGGTTGATCCTGGCAAAGAATTTCTTGGTGCAGTAATGTCAGTGATGAAACAACATAACGTCAAAATCAGACGAGGGCACACCGCAGTTCATCGCTATCAGGCAATTGTTGAGCGATTTAATTGAACACTTGCTGAGCGATTGTTTGAATATCAGTATGTGCAGGAAATATCCTTGAATAAAGTTCAGAAAGACATGAGATCTTGTGAACAGGTTGCAAGACTACCAAGTGTAATAGCTGCGTTAAATAATGAAATTACTTGTGGAATTTCTATGAAACCTATCAATGCAATTACATAAAAACACATACAAGTACAACAACATGACTCTTTCTCAAAACAACCAGTGCTAGGTAATGTGACTGTCAGATATTTATATGAACCTGGTGAACTTGAAGGTGGTAAAAAAAGAGCAACTGGTCCTATTTGGAGTGAGACCACACATAACATTTCCAGCGTGGCAAGATCCATGGGTAGACCTGCAATCTACAGACTAGATTCAACTGCTCCTGAACATGGATTTGTACATGAACAATTACAAGTAATTCCTGAAGATACACAATTACCACTGCCTTCACGTTTGTAAGGTTCACTTCTGTGAAAGCAGGACACCAGCGCCCCTACATCGATGACACTCAAGACAGGTCAGCATCACATTTTCGCGTGTAGGGCCGAGACTAGTATTAATTCTATCCATGGTAAACTGTCGTGGGTCATTAGAAGAATACTGTCACAACATTACTGTGTTACAGCAAGCACAGTGATTATTTACTTTACACATTATCTCACATTGAATTGTATCTGGTTGTAGTCTGATTAACTTTTTAAAACTCTTTCAACGTTGAACCAATAGCTCTATGATCATCAATTATCTCCTCATAATAATCTATGAACTTTTTCAGCCATTCATGCTGAGATGATCCAACAAAAGGTGGTGGTTGGCCATGATCACCATACATGATAACAGCAGTATTTTGAGTTAATAACCAATCAAGAAATATTTTTTATACCTCCATGGATACCATGCATATTTCATCCCAGATAATAATGTTAGGAATATATTTCTTACCCATTCGCTCAGGAGTCCACGCATCCACCTTCTGTCGAAAGAAGCTGCGATAAGTATGAGATTTAACTCCTCGCTCTTTCATTTCTCTGGCAAGTCGGTGAGTCGGAGTTAGTACAATTAAGGTTCTGAAATAATTCAATCGCACACGTTATTTTACCACAACCTCCAGGTCCGTTAAAAAATGGTTTTATGTCTGGCCACAGGATCATATACAGATTGAGCCAATGAAAGTTTTGACATCTCTTTATATTTGTAATATGTTTCCTCAGACCCATAATCAGCAGATTCATTTTTAACTCTCCACTAGCCCCATGGAGCGTTATAAATTCCTATATTCCAATCATCTAACAAACCAATATTTTCTTCGTTGATATAAAGTGAATCTGTTGCAACTCTAACTGCGGTATCAGGAAATCTATTTATCATCGATAATAAATTTATTGAAACGTGCACGAGCATCGAAGATCTTAAATGATTAAACTGCGGTGAATCTCCATCAATGTAACTTACAGTTGTTCCTAGTTTTGTTTCATCTGATAAGTAAGCATTATTCCAACTTATTAATATATTTTTCTCCATTGTATCAGCAATTATAAAATCGAGCTCAGCATCGTCGATTATTAATCTTGCACAATCCCGTTTATAATCATATGATGCTTCTTGTGTAAATTTTCCAATTATTTTTCTGCCTACATCCTTTGCTATTGCAACCTTGCTAAAATCTTCATTATTGGGATTTGGTAACCAAACCATCCTTTGTGCATGATGGGATATTATTGCTTCACTTGCGGTTAGCGATAATAAAGCACCCACATCAAGCATATATTTCAACAAAACAATGGGAGCCCAACCACGATTATTAAAATGATATCCAAACCAAGCACCAACAACCAGATGAAGGCGTTCGGCGATGCAGACTCAAATGATTCAATACACGTGAATCCAGTTAAATCAAAATCTGGCAAGGGTTCATTTATCACAACCCAAGTCATTTCATGTGTAGGATGTTCAAATCTTTTGAAATATTCAGAACAAGCTCCCATTCCAAGAAAACTTCTGGGATAACATGGAACCATATCAACTGAGATAACATCCTTATAATCATATTTAGTATTCCACAATCTGCTGTGTCTGTATTCTGTATTCAACACAACTTTTTTGAATATCCTCAATAAACTCCGATCTTGTCGGTTTCCATGAATTTTTCTCCTGAGCAAAATGAGCAGCAACCGATGGAACAGTAAAACAATTACTTAATAATTGTTCCACAGTATTATCATCTTTTGTGTATCTCAACGCTATATTTGGACTCAGATCAATAAATATCTCCATAAGGCCGTAGAAACTGGTCATAATTCACAGATTCTGAACTTTGAAATAACCAAACTGATACAGGATTGCTTTTACTAATTTTATAAATAAAATCGAATATATCACCGTTATAAAATTTAACAGTTATATTTCGTGAAAATAATGTTATATTTGACGTCCACGCGTGCGCGTTATGATCAGTAATCTCTGTCGGGGTTCCCTTTGATTTGCTTCATGTAAAATTTCGCCTGTTAGTGTTTTTATATTTATAAGAAATTTTAATTTCTTTTCCAGCTCAGCAACGTCTCTGATCATTGCGCCATTTACTCTAACGTGCTCAGCCCACTTATTTATTTTTTTACGTTGTAAATCCATTAAACCATTTCCACGTGTCGCGTTTGTGAAATGTTCTATAACCTTTTGGCAACACAATTCAGCATCGAAAGTTTCATAAGTGATCACTTTTCCCATATCTGGTAGAAGCTTGCTTCTATTGCATAACTTGCAGTTGTGTTCAAATTTGAGAACAGCCTTGAAAGCTGAGATTCAACTCCTATTGTTTATTACCACATGAATACAAAGTGTATATTAAGTGTTATTTTTAGTGGTAAATATATTAAAAGTTGATCTTATTTTTCTTGCACATTAAGTTAATTTTATAGTGTCCACACAAGTTTAAATGTACAGCATGAATATACATTTGACCTAAAGACTTTGTGATTTTATCTCAGGAGTTCTGGGAACCATTTCCAAAATAATCAAGTCCTGCGTGTTGAGAATCACACCCTCCACATGGTACTTCATCCTGTCAGAAAAGGTCATCAGTGGTGGTGTCCAGATCTGGTGTGAGCTCCCACAGGTAGCTTTTAAGAATTTAAAGACTTTTGTTTTATACTTTTTTTATTTCCTTACTGATATCATGATACCCATCCATCTGTCTGTCTTTCTACAATTATTTCTTCTCCTAAAACTTGGTGTAAATTCACCAAAGTTGATTAATGGATTGTCCATATGGTAACAATCTATAGGAGGAGGAATAGTTTTGGGTCCTCTCCATTGGGGTCAAAGGGAGGGAATCATAGGTCAGATATTTAAAAAAACTGATTTTGAATATATTTTGCAGTATTTTCTGAACAAACTTGATATACTGTATAATCTGGATGATAAGTTGATGTGCTTAATTTTTAAATAAATGAAGGTCACATTTGCTTTTAAGAGGTGCGACAAACTATCTTCTTTTACTTGACTGGTCTTCATTTCCATTATCAGGTGATCATTGATTAAGGAAGACTCTACTCTAAGTTTGCTTATACAGTCTGGCAGAGTTACTGACATTTTGGGTTGCTCACTTGGTCAATTACAAGTTACAGGCATCTACCAACCCTATTTCTCGCATATGCTTTCCCTCCAATTGAAGTCGGCAGTTCTACAAACCCCACTCACCAGTTTTCCATTTTGATACCCAATAGTTGATCCATAACATTGTGGCCATGGGCTTATTGTTGGATCTAGTATCTATAGTGATCTTTCAACAGGTCGAACACATCTTATTTTCTCCCACCCTGATTCTCACCAGACATGCATTAGAGTGTGTTATAAAATGGCCCATGTCTTAAACATAGCAGCCCAACATACTCTGGCCAAGGCCATAACAGCAGCTAAGAACTTAAAACTTGTGGAATGAGGTGCAGTGCTCTTTTCCTCCATCTTTCTTAAAGACCATCAAAAGGCCAAGCTACACTTGCAATGATCAAATCTGCACTTTAATGATTAGGTTGATGGAATCAAGATGCCAAGGATACCAACTCAGTCTCAGCTACAGCAGAGGGGTTTGCAAGGCAATCAACAAAAGATTGCAGGGATGTTCCTAGAACATAGGCCACTTGTAACTCCTACTGAATTTACAACCATCAAAAAAATACAGTTCTCCTAAACTAAAGTGGACAAGAGGCAGAGAGGGTGATCGTTTTCGCCAGCGTTTCTCTCCTCAAGACCCTCCCTATCTCACTTGACATCATCTTCATGCCCCCCTTATCATGGATCCCAGTATGGGGAAGGCTCCAGTCTTTTTGTTGCTGAAGGGGTAGATTTGCCATGATGATATAGGGACTTGACAAGTGCTTCTGAGGGACTCTGTATCACTCAGTATTAGTTGCCCACCCCCAGCCCTTTTTTGCAGGCATACTTCACAAACTAAAAATCCGTCATCCAAGACTTCTGAACCTTATTTTGTTGGGCTTTGCTAAAAGCTAATTGCTTCCTAAATCAGCTTCAAAAATGAATCATACATGAACACTTATTCTGACAATTTAAATGTTTATGCTTCGTGTTTTATATATGCAGTAAAACTTAACCTCAAAGAAACATTGCAGCTGTTCACAAACATGTCAAAAATCGATAATACGTGTGGCTGAAATATTCTTATTCATAGCAATGATATGGAATAACTTTTGTTCTCCTAAACATATCTACACTGTCTTTGATTTGCCTATATTAGGTTGTTACATGTCCTGTTATTACCTATGCAGATTAGCACAATGGACTTGCCCAGTGCAGTCTTCTAACACATCTCACTAGCTATTGTCAGCCAGTTAAGTAATATGGAAAATGGTGGTTATATCTGACCTCTTTGCCTTTTAATTGCTGCTATTTAAACTGACCAAAGGATAGTTTCACATCAGCTCCAGTCATGACTGTTTACCGTTTATACATTCTACATGTAATAGGCATATACTGAAAGTGGTGGATTTTTTTCTGTTTTCGAGCATTATTATGTTTTCTTGAAACACAACCTTGTCAGGGTTTTAGGGAATACACAGTTATGTTCTTATCATGACATGCTGTGTGACAATTTGATTAAAATCATATCTCCACTTCACATAAGACAGTGGTGATATGATTTTAATCAGATTGCTCCATGTTATGGCAGGTATGCCTACATCTTGAAAATAAGTTTTTGCATTTCATCAGTGCAGTCAAAGTTTTCTCACGCAGATTTGATTGTTTTATTTTGACCAGCCCGACAGTCACCTCTCTTTGAATACAGGATGTGCCCAATCTCTAATTAAAGTGGAGTCCGGATTTCAGATTTTTTAGCACTGCTCTTCAGTCGGTTGTCCACCTAAGCACAATCTGTCAACTCATTTGCATTCCTTAGTTGATGATGGAATGCAACAATAGGTTCCAAATGACGTTCATTAAGGAGACAACACAATCAGTGTTGACATGTAAGAGGCATTACTTCACATTCTCACTTGTCCGGTTTCCAGGAGGTTCCTGTGATTTACGTAAAAAGATTACAGTCTACAAAACAGCAGGTCCATTATATCTTGGAGTAAGACATATCCTTTATTACCTTTCTTCTCATTCTCAGTCTCCTTGTCAACTGTGACATATATGTCCTTGTACCATTTCAAAATTTTTGTCATTTAGTCTGGAACTCAACATTCAAGTAAACAGATGTCTCCCTCAGGAATGAGGATTGAAATTAGTACAGTGGTGGCTTCCTTGCATATATGGAATGATCAACCCACTTGAGAATCACTTCACCTGCTAGATTTGCTCAATACATCAATGCAAAAGCAGACATCTTAGCCCTAAGTTGCCTTCTTGGGCTCCTATTACAATGATTTTGTGCTCCAAATGTTGGCCGAACCTTTGACCATTGTACCAACTTAGCAGTCTGCACAATATGAGGTTCCATCTTGAAGGTAGGGAAACCTCACTGGACTCTGTTGGGGATACCTCTGCAAGTACAACCTCTAGCAATCACAATCTGTGTGGATGTGAATACTGAGGACTGGGAGTTAGTGTCACTTCACCCTGATTGCTCCACTCCAGGAAATCAAGATATTTGCTCATCTGTTCTAGCAACCATGATGGCAGGTGTTTCATCCCAAGATTGGTGAACCAGCATGTATGGATCTTATTAAAATAACACCTTCAGGAACAAACAGTTCTAAAAACCAGTGGTGGAGAAATCACTGAAGCAAGATGGCCTTCCACATTAAAAGTATATAAAGGAAATCGAATATATTCTTGCAGTGGTGTGCACATGAACACTTTACATCACCGCAGGCATCCATAACTCAGTAGTTAACATCCTATGGCTCTTTCATGAGAAACAACATCATCACAACTGAAACCTATTCCATAATCTCTGGTACCCTCTGTCATTATGGAAGGTAGAGACTGCTCCAGTGGCCTAGTAGTTAGAGCATCTGCCTCGGATGCGGGACGTCGTGGGTTCAATCCCCATCCGAGTCATACTAAAGACTCAGCATTAAGAGGTTAGTGTTAGGACTGGTCCGCCTGGTGTCAGGATAATGTGACTGGGTGGGACATCATGCTACATGTCTGTGGCATGATGCCCCAGTGCTAGACATCACTATAAACTGCCACACTGCAGACATCATAGCGATATGACTGAAAAATTGTTTAAGCTACATTAAAAATCCAAATCATGACAATAATTTATGGAAGGTAGAATATTGGTCAAATCAAAGACTTATCCGATCTTACATGTCCAGTGGTGTTGGATCTTGTTCAAATGGAATCTATGATGGGTACTTAACTTAGCTGATCAAGACCCCATACTAGCTGCTCTCAAGAACTTCATTGGTTCACATCTCATGTAATACCTGCTTTCTGACTGCAGAACAGTTCACTTGAGATGGCACCTTGTCTCATTGCCAAGAACAGGCTATCTTTCATGGGGAATCAGACTTTTGTAATGAAATTCCTGTTTACCCTGGACACTTCATCTCCAGGTCATCTACAGGACTGAGTGTGAGCTTTGAATTTGTTGTTGTTGTTGTTGTGGGGCTTAACGCCATTTTTCAGCACACGATAGGCTATACATGGCGGCCAGTATTAATGGTGGAGGAAGAAACCGTGAAATCCGCGGAAAGAACCACCGACCCACGAGAAGCTACTGGCAAGCTTTCTCACATATCCACATTTGCCGAATCTTTGAATTTGTACTTATAAAAGACTGAGCCATTGTGTTGAGGGAGATCATGCCTCATCTTATCCCTCACAGAGGTAAAGGATGATATATCAGCACAGACACTTTAATCCACATATCAGAATATAACCCACACCGAAAGAATTTGCTTTTGCATTTTGGCTCACAAAATTAGGACAGTTGCTAAAAACATATTTACTGTGTATTTTGGGACACCATAATTCTTGGGACAATATAAATTAATTTTGAAAGTAATTTTTTTTTGTGTGCTCTGTATGTTCTGGGACATATAATTATTTTCACGTCTTAAGTTGTGGGACACTATTTAAATCATTTGAAAATTCCATGTCAGAAAATGCACTCAAACTTAAATTGTATTTTTTTTTAAAAAAATATTAAACCGTGTACTTGAAATAAAACTCTTTATTCCACTGAAGCTTCACCTCATCAACCCAATCCTCCTCCTGCACACATTTGATCCATCCTTTTGGTGCATGAATATTCTTGAGCTCCCTCACACCATGAAAAATTATCAATGAAGGCAACACATTTCTTGCTGTTGATTTTTTTATCTGCACCAGTCATGCGAATTCTCGCTTTTAACTCCCTTCATATCGACAATCCATCCAGGAATGAGATCAAAGTACACTGGAGTTTCATCCCTGTTAATGATGATATTGGTGGTGAAATCTTCTTTTCTGGCCTTCATGAATTGATGTAGTGATTTTATTTTCTCCTCTAAATCTTCTGGGAGATGCTGGGTCATCAATGCCCATGCACAAAGCACTTGATTGTGTCACATTAAAAACTGTTCCATTGTTTGAATTTATGTCAGCCGATATATCAGGAATTGCGCTGGGCTTCGCCAGTGTTGCAAATTGCGACATTTTTTCCTTATTGGCGACTAAATATACCATCTGGCGATTTTTTTTTTGTGACAACATTTTTGACTTTTAAAACTTGTATATACAATCAAGGGTTTGGAGTGGAGAAACTCAAAGGCACAAACTTGAATATAAGATGCACTGGAATCTTCTGTTACATAGACAGATTCTTTGCTTATATTGACAAACTATCTTAACCGTGCGTTTTTATATCCTTATATCATAATCCGCTTATGCTGATATCTGGACTGAGTAATCTGCTGTGATATAATTCAAATAGTCATGCTACCGGACTAACTACAATTGGCCAACCTTTGAAGGCGAAAACAGGAATGGCTACAATCATTCAAATGACTGCTAATTCTTTTCTTTTCTAAATGTACCAGAAAAAATAGTTTTGTTGAAACTTCAAAGAAAACTGATTACCTTTGAAGCTGAAAAAACATTCAGTCCCAATCGATGTTTTACAATTATTTGATAACAGGCATTTGTTTGGTCCTCCAAAAATGGCCTTTCAATAACCCATGTACCTTCAACAAAGCAAACCAATTACAATCTTCAATAAATACAAAGGACCTTGCATCAAAGGAAGTCAGCACCAAACTTAAATAAAAACAATGGAATCTGATAGATTGTTCTATTTCCCATAATGATTAGAACACATTTATTATGCCCTGAAAGTTTCTTGTTTGCAAGAAATAAGTTTATGCTTACAATCACTACCAATGGTGGTGTAAAACAATCATTTTAAACTACAGATATCTGGCCGATTTCCAATCTTTTGAAACAATAGATATCTGGCCATCAAGTTAATTGAAGGTGGGACATCTCGCAAGGATGTTTGTTAAACTTTTTAATTTGTCCACATGCTTTCATTTCCTTTTGAAAAGCCTTATCCCCTTGGTAACCTCGTCAAGATGATACTTGTCTTTGGCTGACCAAAATCTAGGTCAATTTAAGTACATGTACCTGTAACATGTAAACAACTATACAGCTACATGCTACTGGGAACTATAAATAGCAAGTGAATTGTTTAGTGATACTTGTTTCTTGACAATGGGATATAGATAAAATGAGAACTCCATTTTTTATGTATGTTATTTTTGTTTTCTAACAGGATGTGACTGATACATAAATTTCCTAACATATTACCTAATACTCGAATTCATGGATTTTTTTTTTATTTACATGTGCATTACTTAACACATTGTGGAGTGTACTACACAAATGTAAGTTGTCAATATACAAGTATATTTCAGACTAGTTTTGTCTTTACTTAATCAAAATTTCCATTGGTTATTTTCTCTGTTGTTTTGAAAATTAGCGACAAAATATTGAGGTTGGTGATTTTCTTTGCGACAGCTTTTTTATAGCCAGTGCAATATATATATATATATATATATATATATATATATATATATATATATATATATATATACTATATATGTACTAGTATACT
>JAECUM010025267.1:0-10845 GCA_016617855.1 Megalonaias nervosa | reverse complement strand
ATATATATATGGGGTTTTTTGTTTGTCTTTTTTTTTGTCGCTTTCTTTCTGATCTCTCTGTCTGCCTATGTCTCCGACTGTCAAACTGAAGAAAAGAAACCCCATATATTGCGGACTGTGTGCTTTTAAGTACTGCAAGGGAGTTAGCACATTGGTCTCAATCATGGCCCTATCCATTCTTGTCTGAGAAAAAATATAATCAGATTCATTAATCAGTCACCCATTCCTTCGTTAATACAGAAAGAAAGAAACTTGATGTAATGTCAGTTATATAGCTAGGAATAACAGGAATTACGTCATTCGAATTAAACTTTTAAGGAATGTCACGTTGGTAATACTTTCTTTAACATTTATGAAACTTGAAGAATATTTGCCTTCTGGTTCTCTTACTTTTCAAACAAAACATGTGAAATTTAAATTCAATTAATTGTTCGTAAACAAACATTTGAAATAATAGTTTTGTATTTTCTCGTGGAAACTTCTTTTAAACTGATTTACTTCCTCCATCAAAACATTTATGGCTTTTATGCAAAATTTGTTTATAATGTTTGCTTTGGATGAAGATTTCGTGCAATCGCTAACGAAACCGGTTTCTTTTGTCCAGATTTGTTTGCTCGCCATAATGTGTTTAACTTCCGGATTGAGTTTTAATTGCTGTCCGTCTCTTTTCTAAACGTTTGCATCTCCCATCACAAATTATTTCTTCCCCATGTGTTACGGCCTGAGTGTCATCCTAAAACAATTAGACTAGTCATACTGTATGAATAATTAAAAAATCTCTGATACAAATAAACTTTAATATCCATATTGGATTATGTATGTATGTATGTATGTATGTATGTATGTATGTATGTATGTATGTACCGTATATACTCGCATATATACCCCTTCGCGTATAAGCCGAACATCAACTTGACTATGTAAAAATAGGAAAAATTGCATGACCCGCAGATAAGCCGTCCCCCCTTCTTCAAGGCTTTATTTTTTCCTAAATTCTTCGGCTTATACGCGAGTATATACGGTATGTATGGTATGTTGGTAAGTAGGTAGGTAGGTAGGTAGGTGGGTATATATTTATGTATGTACATTATGAATAGTGCTCAAGGCCTTGCGCATGTGATAAATGTTCAACTTTTCCTACCGTCCTCTGCAGCCCAGCTCTGTTTTGTTGTAAACACTATTCTGTGGGCTATAATACAAACACTTCCTTTTTTGAGGAGGTGGTTTAAATGCAAGATCTTAAGAGATGAACTTTACTGATATACCGGTGTTGTCACAAGTAATAAAACATATATTTATTCATACCTTATAAACTGAATCCAACGTCCTGTACAGATTATTTTCAAATAATGTCTACCGACTTCTATATTTTCACTAAGAAAAGCATTTGTAGGTAAGTGATAAATAGCCTATTATTGAAAATATATGATACAGTATGGATATGTCCACGTGTTAAATAAGGTACAAATGTTATACGGCATTTTGTCCATGTTGATACTATTTTATATATGTTTTATTTATTTCGTATATCCGTTATACACTATCCTGGATAATGTCTGGTACATAGATTGATTGATTGATTGATTGATTGATTGATTGATTGATTGATTGATTGATTGATTGCAGAACTTGAAATCAATGTTTCATTTTGCACGGCGTGGTGGTGGTTGGAATTCGCGTAGCTGGGTTGTGTAGAATAATATGGCGAGGTATGCTTTCACCCTGATTTCCAATTGAAAAAAAAAGTTTAATGAACGTCTGCTCAGACCTATCCTTCCACCCATTCCAAACAAAGAACAACGCAATCGTTTTATAATCATTTCCTTCCGTTATGTTCATTAAATATGATCATGCTAACTACCTTGATGTAAAATGATACATTAGAAATTGCACGTTTCTGTGACGTTAAATGGAGTTTTAGACAGTTGATAAACTAATAGGACAAGGACGAATATAAAAGAATGATTTTTAAAACTATATATTGTGGTCCCATCGATCAAAGTTTATGACAATATTATGAAAGACTAATTTCATTTCCTCAATTTATGAATATGTGTTTTCTGACTTCTTTTTTTTAATTTCTGTTGGTGTTGCATTTTAATTTGAAAGAATTTTTTCATTATTCAGACGATCTTTGAATGATTAGTATACACAAATGAACTTGTGCTGAAAATGATTCTTGTGCACGAACTGATTTTGCATTAACCAACGCACCTGTTGATTGAATAATCTGTCACATGACTGAGAAAATAATCTTTGAATGTTATGAATAATTGCTTGAAAATCTTCGTTTTTTGTTGTTGCCGTAATCAAACAACCGTATGATACAGGAACAAAATGACGACCACCATATGCACTTCTGGTGTCACTGTTTTGAAACTGCTAGGGATATAACCTCATAGGCTTTACTTGAATGGTTCGATTGATATAATAAGCAGAAGCACTTTTTTCTTTTGTTTTTATTTGAAATAAACTTTTATAACAATTCTTTTAAATCAGATCTTTCACATAATAATGACAAATAGGCACAGCCAATAAGAAGTAATAACAGGCATATGTGTAGAGACGTTACACATAATGCGTTAACTGACGGTGCGCTTCTTCAAAAAGTTGACACGGGACAACAACACCAATAGCTGTCATTAATAGTTTAAAGTTATTTATTCTGTCGGTATAGTTTCAGATGCCAAAGTACACAGGAAATAATGTATGAATGGCCTTATACAATCTGTGTGCTTCGGGAATTGATTGTCTATACCACGATATAATTTATACATGCTGACAGATTGGAATCTCTCTTACTTCTGGTATTATATCTCATTCTTATAATTCTCGCGAGAAGACGTTAGGGCCAGCGTACTGGTTAATTGTTTACACAGTTGTCCATGCCGACTGTTAAACTTGAAAGCATTATAAACAACATTTTTACAAGTCGGATTATTTTCAGACGTTGAATAATTCGCATATTGTGTTGATTAATTTGGTCCGATTTTATACTGCAATTAATATTTCTATCATATGCTAAAAATTCATTGATAACTTAAAAACAACAAAAAAATACATGTACGACTGTAAAACTCTTCTTAAACAGGAGACCGTGAGGACAAAACCTTAGTCGTTTTATCCTGGTGGACACGAAATAGGTTTGATTATTATTATAACGACTTTATGGTGACTAAGCCATTTGTCCAGTCTGCAGCGAAAGCCGAATGATATAGTGGTCGAGTAATTAAAAACAAAAGATCTACAAACTAGTTGAAAGTAATCTAAGGTAAATTACCAGAACATTTCCTACTTTCTCCCTCTCTTTTCTTTTATTTTTGGTGGAGATAGTGCTTCGTTTGACTTCTAAAAAGAAATTGCACATATTCAATATACGTGCGAATAGATTTGTATGCATGCATCTATAAACACTGCGTACGTGTTTGTGTCCGTATTGATTTATGACAGGTATGGATAATGTATCTGCATGACGTAATCACTCCTGTTCAATCAGTATTCATTTGTAACTGTTATTTACTATATCTTGCTAAACTGCTAAATCACTATATTTTTATTTTTGTACTTCCTTCTCAGCGAATGCTAATTCACACGCTTCTTATATGGGTTTTCCCATCCGAAATCATATTTCCAAGACGAAAAGATAGTAATGAAATTTGACAGGACACCAAGATAACGGCGACCCTTTACTTTATATTAGTGGCTACTTTTACCAAGTAGAACGTATGAGACCGTTTTTATATATGATTCATCTCTGTAATAAAATAACAGTAAAACCGTGACGGAAATTGCCGAGTGTTTACATAAATGGAGGTATGGATGTGTCAATTGCGTGATTTATGCATTCATGAAAGTGCAATATTGTTTAGCTTAAACAATTTGTATTCAAGAAAACATCAATGTATCTTCGCCAGTATTAAAACATGTATATTATAGAGGTGTTCTGTCGGAAGCTAATAGGGTATTATCACTTGAATGAAGACCGAGATACTTATGACTTTTACGTCATCGATAAGTTTTGTATTCATCGGTTTTTATTAAAATTTCATGTAATCACTTACAAAACATGTTGTGTGTCTGTATTTGTTAGCTAGGCAGCTTGTGTTTAAGTTCTCGATTATGTTTTGACCCCCCCCCCCTTCTCTCTTCCAACATTCTACTAATTCGATAACTAGTATTCACTGCATACCACCAAAAATACGTGCTTGTCGCAGTGAATGCCTGTTTATAAATGGCATTCTCGTGTATGTAGATTAAACAGTAATAAAATAGTAGGATCAAATTTAGTCTGGTTCCCTGCTTAGTATGCTCCCTGCGTTGCACTCCGCTATACTAAGTCAGGCGAACGCCGACGCCATATTGTCACGTGATCAGAACAAATGGCCTCGTATGGAGTGATCTCTTTAATCTAACCGTGGCACATTTATGCCTTTAATATTCTTTTGGTTAGTGACACAATGCGAACTTTACTAAAACTTTCGATTTGAACTATAGCAGTAGTTATCCTGTGTTCAAGCTAAATCAGCAAATCGGTGACGTAGGTATTTTTACAAATATTTCTACAATTAGGCGAAGACGAAGTATACGGATACACACAACAACATTTTGTTAATACTGCACGTTTCCCACAACGTCATCTCAAAAATTCCTTTTCCAATCGATTCCTTGATACATTTTACGTCGAAATTGATATGAGGTTATGCACGGCAGCTTTAATTTTGCCAAAGATTAAGACGAAAATATCTTCCCCATTTTACCAGGGGTGAGGCTAACGATTTTTTTGCAAATATTGCCAATTTCACACTGCGTCATCTAAAATATTCTAGCTGCAATGAATTCCTTGATCAATTTTACATAAATACGTATATATCATTTTCCATGACAACCCAAATTTTGTCAAATATTAGGATCGATATAACAACCCTCTTCTACGAAGGGGCGAAAGTGACGATATTTTGTCAAATATTGCACATTTCGACTGCATCATGTACGACATTCCATTTGCTATCGATTACTTGATAATTATTACGTCGGAATTGATATAAGGTGATAGGTGATAGCCTTAGTTGGACAAAGATCAATACCAAAATACCAAATTCCGTATATGAAGGGACGGGGGAGGGGGGGGGCAAATGTTGCCAAAAACTGAACAATTTAGACAGCATCATCTCAATGTTCCATTTCCAATAAATTCTTTGATCAATTTTACATTGATATTAATATATTGTTCTATGTAACAGCACAGGTTTTGCCAAAGATTAATCATGATTTAGCCAGGAGTTCCTCAAAGAGAGTAGTAATTTGGTCGAATGATTCAGGGGCACTTTGTAAATAAAAAGGTACATGTTTTGGAAATTAAAGGACTTGATGCATCTTATTCAGTTTTGCATATCAACTTTTTTTGGAAAAAGAGATAAAACGTCATTCATGACTTTATGTTAGATTATTGAGATCATATATACACTCACAGTCGTAAGAGATGCTGTCACGTTCATTTTTTTTTTTTCTTTCATATGTGTACACATGGGCGTAAATTGAAATATGTATCACATTTGCATATAGCTATATGTATTTAGTTATCAGAACATGACAATGACAGATGACAAAGAGAAACTAAGAAAGTCACATATGCAAGTGTTATATTTTATACATTTTCATTTAAATCAAAGTAACTCAGAGTTACTGCTGTCCATATTTATTAATACTAAGCTCAATGATTTCTTTAATGTACATGTCAGTGTGTTTTATTTGTTTTTATATTTAAATCTAACAACACATTTGGTTAAATTGAGAAATCACTGTTAGGACATATATTTGGATGAATGATTGTGACAGTGTAAGAAATGAAAATACTGTTCAATTTCATGTCATACTTCAGTAATGATGAAAAGTACAAAATAAATATGAAACATTTGTCTCAGCTTGTCTACAATGTTAGCCTTAACAATGCATCTCTCAGCATTACACTGATACTGAAAAATTAAGTCTATTCTAAGTTTTGGAATTTTATTAACTAAATATTGAAAACTGCATTCATTATGGAAGCATATCAAATTTGCGATGAGAACATTAAAACTTCTGTACAGTGCTTAACATTAAATGTAGTAACATTGTCTTTCAGTTATGATGATATAGTGAGTGAATTTTGAAGAATCTTAACAATAGAAGCATGCATGTACATTTTCATAACGAAAGGTAAGAAATTCAATTTGCGTTTATTTAAACACATTTAAAAAGTTTATCGTGGATTACCGATACAATATGTTTTATCAATGTTTTTTTTTGTCTCAAATGCTTTTGTTAGAAACCATTTCTTTCCCGGCTATGTAGCCCAGCTTTGTTTTGTTTTGTTTTGTTTCATCCCTTTTTTATAGCTTTTAGAATAAGGAAATATTTTTACTTAGGTGTTGCTGGAAATTCTGAATCATATGCAGTACACCTTACTAATATACCAATCGCTAGTGTTCTCACAAGTAAAATGCAACATTTATTTATTTATTCATACCGTTGTTACGTGTAGGCTCGTACAAAAGTAACAAAAGAAAAGAGTGAAGTCAACAAGCTTTGTAAATGTTAACAAAATAATTTATTTCCCTAGAAAACAAGGTAAAAGTATGAAATAGGACTTACGGTTTGTGAATATAATCCAAAAATTTAATCCTAGAATTAAAAAATATAAGCCCTATCACTAAACAGTTCTAACTGAATCCAGGTTCGAATCTCTATGAAGTTCCAATATGGAAGGCGATGACGTCAGATGAGGTCGTTGTACTGATGGCAACAGTTCCTCGTTGAAACACAATTTATAATGTTCTGTTTAGAATTCCAGAATAAATTTCCACTGAATGTCTTTGTCCCAGAATTTTTATAAAGAAAAGTATTTTCCAGGATGAATAAATTATTTTAAATACGAAAATCAACACAAATGGCAACAACAAGACAAATACCTTTAGCCCAAAGGTACAATTTTACGACTGATAAATCTACTAGAGAGTGTCTGTTTTAACCCACGATTTCAG
The DNA here is from genome assembly GCA_016617855.1 of Megalonaias nervosa. NCBI lineage: Eukaryota > Metazoa > Mollusca > Bivalvia > Unionida > Unionidae > Megalonaias > Megalonaias nervosa. The sequence continues at coordinate 3,826 of JAECUM010025267.1, read as the reverse complement.
ATCACATGGTGGCTCACGTGACGGAGCTACGTGATCACTAATTTGAACAGCGCAGTAAAACAAATTCTATTTTACACGTACGCTAGAATAGCTCTATCTAAGAATCAGATTCCCACACTGGAAATAAATTAAAAAAGAAAGGTTGTTTACAACTCAGCTAACACGTGGGCCGAACATGACCTTGGTAATAGCCAATCATTTTCATTCAATGTTTACAAACGTCTCAGCCAAGGTGAAAATAGTGATAAAGCAACCGTTACGTTCTAATCAGGTCAAGTGAATTTTCGGAAAAATAGCCAAATCCCGTGAAAATTATCATTATAATAAAATATAATGAAACAAAAATAAAATAACAAGAATTTAAAACTAACACACAAGCAATTTATTTACATATTCGTAACACCGTTTAATTTGCAGCCCAAGTTTTGTTTAAATAATTTTTATATAATATCTGCAGTCTCCTATAAATTACAATGAAAACAGTTTTTGTACGCGGTGATAAATTTCTTAGTATTCGTTTTGTAGTAAACAAAACTCGCGCAATACATAAAACACGCGCAATAAATAATCACGTGCAATAATTAAAACACGTGCAATAAATAAACACGTGCAATACATGTTTCGATCCGTTCATAAATAACTTTTTTTTTTCAATAGTGTGTGTGTGTGTGTGTGTGTGTGTGTGTGTGTGTGTGTGTGTGTGTGTGATTTGGATCTTTAACGTAACTTTAGCAATTTTTCAGTGATATCGCTACGATGTCTGCAGTGTGGCAGTTTATAGTGATGTCTAGCACTGGGGCATCATGCCGGAGACATGTAGCATCATGTCCCATCCAGTCACATTATCCTGATACCAGGCCGACCAGTCCTAACACTAATCTCTTAATGCTGAGCGCCAAGCGCGGCAGCTGTAAGTACCATTTTTATAAGTCTTTGGTATGACTCGGCCGGGGTTAGAACCCGCGACCTCCCGCATCCGAGGCGGTCGCTCTAACCTCTTGGCCACAATAACGGTTTTATTCAATAGAAAATAAGTATTCTATATTATTTTTGGATACAAATGTACCAATATAGTAACTATCCTACCAGCAATCTTACTCAGGTATCTCGACACCTAGCTAAATCACATGCATTTGTAGGATGTACGCCATCTTTCGGATTAAACTGATAACAGGACTAACTTGAATATTCATCGCCTGGATGAAAAGAAACTTACCGATTCACCTTAAAACATATGTCAGTGAATCAAATCCCATTTAAATTATTGTACTTCAACGCTGATTTCTGAGACTCTGACACCTATTCCTGACAATTTGACACTGATTTCCGAAAGCTGTACCTCAGCATAATTTGGATAGATATATGTGTACTGTATACCTTGAATTCTCCAAACAAATATAGTTAGCCAAGGATTTTCCCTTCATCCCTGAAAGAGGTCATCTGCAAAACACCACCAGTAGACATACATACAGAATAACTGATCAATCACTTTTTACTTTTATTTTTTTAAAACCCGAATCCCTCAGACAATATTAAATGTAAATGTTTGTTTGATATGGCAAGAATATCACAAATCTCTGAGTTTTAAACCGAGATCGAGTTTCAAGTATCAGTAAATGAAAAGCAACAATTCAAATGTAATGTTAATTGCGAGTCTTCCAAAATAATGTCAAGCGCAACCTCAAGTCCAAGAGTTTTAGTATTTCCAGGCCTGGTCTAAGATCTGACTCACGAGGCAAACAATTCCATTCCTTTCAATCAGATTGTTAAATTAAGAAAGTTTATACTGTCTCCTGTATAGGAAAGATAAAACGTATTAAAGCCTTATACCATATAGCCAGTGTGTTATTATTTCACATCTGTTCAATTTCGTTTGCATATGCACTGTCCTGAAATATGTTTGGCGCCCAAAATTAATTAAATAATTAACTAATTAATTAATTGATTAGTTTGATTGATTGATTGATTATTGATTGATTGATTGACTGGTTAGTTGATTAGTTGATGTTTGCTTCATGTTTAATTGATGGTGGAATCATTTACATTTGTCAGAGATACAGCTGACTGTTCTGGTGGTTACCTGCTATTCAATAGAATTTAAATATGCCTTATTTTATGAAATCAAAATATTGGCTGAAATTTTGTCAATAGTTGAACTGTAGATTAAGTGCAAAACTATGCGCAAATTACGCTGTCAGCTGATTATTATTGGGGGGACGTACAATGTTCATAATACCTGAGACCACCTAAGTCAATACGATTCTAGTTACCTACGTATGTTGTACTTAACCTAACTGTTTACAAGCATCCATGACTATACTTAACATGCAGGCATTCTATCATCTATATACTGATTTTATCCATGCTTCTTCTACTTGCAAAGATGTCTATTAGTAGCCAGTTGTTCGAAGCTTTATTTGCTTGAAACAATGCAATCCAAAGTGTAGGTAGGTAGGTGGGTGTTTTTAAGCTACTTGCAGGTGTTTGAGTGAAACTTGATAATCTCCACAATATTTATCGGTTGGGGTGGAGGTGGAAGGACCTTGAGTAGATGGGTAGAAATATTAGGGAGATTCATACTTTCACATAGTTTCTCAATGTAAAAAGAAACAGAAAAAATTCTTCAATGTATGTTCAGAAATGAAATTATTTATGATCATTTTCTTCCGTTAGAGTCATCAAACTTTGATGTAAATGTGTCAGTATGAAACTAATTTGATAGATGGTACAATTACATTATAATTTTCAATTCATGATTCTCTGACGCAAATGCATTTTTGCAATGTGGATAAAGCAATTTCTTCATAAAGCTTTCGGAGAGAGAATGATGTGTGAACTTGTACTGCTGTCTCATCAATCACAGTATATAATAGACTTGATACGTCGGAGGTCCCCTGTCTGTAAGTTTCTAAGAAAATTGAATTAATCTGATATTATTGCTTAATGGCACCTAATTTTACGTGAATAACATATTTCTGATTTCTTGGGACTGTTTCATTAACCTTGTACTTTTAAGTCGAAACCTTATCATACATATATTGCAACTGCATTTTCCTCAATTTAATTCGAAATAGTTTCTCGATCGTTTTCAGCACAATCTATAAATCCGAATTATAGGTTATTTAATTTGTTATCAAACCTGTTCACGTAAACGCATTGTTTCGGCTATGGCCAATGCACTTGATGGTTGGCACACCAAAACGTACACGAATATTTTTCAGTACAATTTCAATAACCAATTTATTATATAAAGAGGTGATGTAAATGGGACGGTTACTTTGCGTTGCTGATAACGTTTCCATGGCGGCGGAGAAATTGGTACTCTTTCTAGTTTTGTCGATAAATCATCTACATTTCTGCAAGTACAAAGACGTTATCGTTATGTGAGCATACTATTTTGTTTTGAAGAAGAGGACCTGCTCGTTTGAGTTCAAAATGAGCCCTTGATTAAAAAAAAAATCTGATCTTACAAGCTGTGGTTTACCAATATCTTTTCAGATTTATATTTTGTCATGGACATTGCAGCTGAGACTGTCACTCGGTTTTCAAACACTTTGTTCTCTACTATTCACGTTGGCCGCAATACCGCAGATATTGGCATCACATTGGAAATTGCTTCTTAACCTCAAATATCGCGAGTTTATATACATTGCAGTTATCATCTACAAACGTCATGCTATGTGTAAATAAACAGTCTTACATCACATGGTTGGTGAATACTGTCAGGGGACGACATGGGAATGTGACTTACATTGTCTCATGCGTCTTCTTTACGAATGTAATGTTTCTGAATGGAAAGAAATATGTATTGTCAATCGTCGTTGAG